>DWLI01000089.1:0-30756 GCA_018249915.1 Cecropterus dorantes dorantes
CGTTCTCAGACCCATGAGCTAACGGTGACAGATTCAGGGGACTTGTTTTTAGGGCTCGAGATATCGTGTGTGCGTTTTACACGCTCATCCCATTCGTATTTTAATACTTACATAGATATTTATAAATGTGACGTTATGAAATTAAGCTCCCCTCTTTAGCCCTTGTCATACTTAAGCGACCCCCCTCCCCCCTAAACATGTGACGTAATTTATGGATGACCCCTAATAGTAATAAATGTGACAGACAATAATAACCAAAGGTAATTTTTTGTAACAATATTTGTGGCAAGATTAATTGTTTTATGTTCATTTATTGTTTTTTATTTACTATATATATACTCGTATGTGTGTATAATATGTATAAGTATGAATTAAATTACCCCATTTCCTCGGTTCAATAAAAACAAATTACGTTGTCGAATAGAAAATAAATAAAGAAAATTAGGCTGTAAGATTGGAAGCGTAAGCCATTAAAAGCAATAAAAAAATATATCAATGTCAAATGTCACTCGTAGAGTTGTTTTTATAATATAATGAAAAGAAACTAAGTTTAATTCATCTATTCTATAAAAGTAGGTAAATATTAGTTAATTCTGTTTCAACAAATTGTATACGAGTACTGTATTAATCTTTGTACAATTAAATATGGACATTCATGATGACGTTACAAACGAAACATGTAGCTATGCGGCAGACAAAAATACAAAACCTATTGCAGAAGACGACGACGATATTGATCCTATTCATGATATCATTGACTACTTAGTCAGATGTGCGAGTATATCTTTTAAAAATGCTCACGTTCACGAACAAGAATTGCGCACCGCCGACAGAATTCAAATAGCTTGTAATATTTATCAACAATCACCTACACGATTTCTATTGCAGTTCGGAAAGTACTTATGTCCGAACCACTTGGAATATTTTAAGAAACTACAATTGCCTAATGATCACAGTAACAGAAAACTCCAAGAGTGTGTTGCGAATCTCATTAGGTATCATTCAGACACAAGTAAGCACAAGCGTGTAAGGAATAGACGTTTCAAGGCACTTCAGAAATTAAAGAAAGATACAGATTACTTTAGTGAGAAACAAATGATGTTGCGCAATCCTCTTCTCTATGAGCAGCTTGTTGGGCAATACCTGACTGATGATGAAGTACGGGAACGAGACTCGGTGGATAGTGAAAATCTGACTCTCCTTAACATGATTCTCGATACAATCGATAGAAATGACATGAGGGAAATGAAAAATGAACAAATGTTAGAAGAGTGTCAAATAGACGAATCTGTGAATCAAGAAAATCACATGAATTCCGATGGTGTAGGGAAAGTTATTGAGAAGCAATGGGGAGGATTTGATATTCCTGACACTGTTCCACCACACATCCCTGAAGCCAGGCGGCAAGCTATGATTAGTGCAAATGAAAGAATTTTACTTCGTGAAGAGTTTCATCAAGAAATGTACAGTAGTTTTATAGAAGGCAGAGATATTGAAATTGATTACAATAGTATAGACAATAATGAGGAATTTGATGACCTGCAACAAATTTCTCAGGATGCTGAGGATGAATATTTTGACTCCGAATCAAATGAAGCTGAAACACTGGAAGAACACATGGATTTAGTAGAAATGTACAAAAAAACGAGTTTAAACAATACCCCAATTGATGCATTGGATGAGTTTATGGAACATATTTCACAAAAAATAGACTCCTAATCATGAACATGTTAGTAGTTTAATTTTCCTCCATCATGAAAACATACATAAGTCTTTAAGCTGGAATGTGCACCTTACCAAACTATCCCATAAGGTTTATGTCATTTTGCGATCTTTATACCATCTTATGCACTTCCTTCCTGTAAATACTAATAAACAAATGCTTGTCAATGCCCTTATTTTGCCTATTATTGATTATGCAGATATGTGTTACCCAGGTCTGACCAAGCAGTTGTCAATAAACTAGAGCGCCTACTCAAAAATTCAATTCATATTTGGCCTTCATAAATATGATCATATCTCTCAATTTCGTAGTCAACGACTACGAAACTAGTGAGCCATTTGGTGGCGTAATTCTAGGTTTCTCTTTCTGTTTTACTCTTTCTTGAATGATACAAATACTCTTTATCTGAAGGATTGCTTCCAGTACCAGCTCTCAACTCATGACAAAATGCTTGGTCATGTAATAACTTAAGAGCCAACATTCCTCTGCATTCTAGCGAATTTTTTCATTTTTCGTTCACTGTTCAGGTGGTACAGCTTTGGAATGCCCTGCCAGCTGATATCAGGAAAGCACCCAGTGTGTTTAAAAATCACGTCCGAGGCATTACTTAAACACCGCTACTGTTTCTTAATCATCCCTAATTTTAAATAGTTTTTGTTTATAGTATATTATAATTTATGTATAGTTTTATATGTTTATTAAGGTTATTATCTTTATTTATTTAGTTTATGTTAGCATAATTTTCATATACTTATAATATTTATTTATGCTTTTCTAACTTAGGATTTTATATATTGTATATTATTACGGTTTTTTTAATTACCATCTGCCGCCAATTCTCTAGCCACCCAGGGTTGACTGGTAGAGAATCAGGTGTTAAGTTGTATCTTTTATTTATATAGAGGCGCAATAAATAAATAAATACATGCACTAAATATTATACGTAAATCTTTATGCTACCTGGTTTTCATACATGCTTTTACAGTTATAAGTAGTTATATTATTTCTTCTGGACTGAACTAAACTTGTGAAATAACCACAAGTTTAGTAGCTCAAAAAAGCAATTTTATATATAATGATGATCTCGTATCTGTGACGAATTTTTCACCTCCACTTATTTGTAATATTTGGTAAATATAGATTCTGCCGGATAAGATAAAATCATCTCTTCTATATATCTAGATTGCTGTATGGGAGAGTGTAATCCGTCAACACTAGGCAGGGAAAATGGAAGAATGTTTTTAGAGTTAAAAGGTGGTAGAACTCTTGTCGTATGAGGAGACAGCCTCAACATTTATTGTTGCTTAAAAAAGCAGTATTAAATAGAATTTCCTGGCTCGTGAATGAGTTATTGAAAAATATATAACCAAGAAGCCTAGTCTCTTCGGCGCAGACAATTTTAAAAGATCTCTTTATCTATCTGCATCACATGTTTCGATTTGAACTATTACGAATACTACACGTTACAAAGCTTACACACTTCTTCAACGCTGATACTCTCGAATGAGTTAATTGAAATAAATTGTAATAAATGACACTGTTGCCAAGTTTGATGTTTAGGATATGTAATTTGCTAGAAAAAATAGTAACTATACTACCGGCTTGAAATCTCATCCAGCTCTAATTCTTGTGGTTCTTCAGGAGCGTTATTATTCTGTAGGCATAGTCTCATGTTATACTACAGTTAGCACAGAATCAACCGACATTCTTGGTGAGTAAGGTTCGTTGGGGTATTCTTGGAGCTGGGGTAAATCCGATTGATATTGTGGACCAAATAAGCCAAATATTATATTATAATTATATAAAATTGGTGACTTCATAAGCGACGTCATGAAACTGATACACATGCTTGATATGGCGGATTTTATACAGATAGCCCAATTCAGCTACAAATTCATTCGACGGATTTTACCCTAGCTCCGATATTACCCCAACGCATCTTATTGTGTTAATATATCGAGATGGTGGGATTCATTTGTAGGAATTGGATTATAAACGTGATATGTGTTTTTGAAAATATACATTTGATTCATAGTTTAAATATTTAAATAACAGGCCTCCACTCGGTGAGAGTTTTACTTCATTACTCTTTACATAAAGTCTAGTCACTAAAGTCTCTAGATAATATGTACATTATGAAACCAGGATGTTTCATTTGTAACACCCTACCTACATTATATTATGTATAAACTTATTGAATAGGCAAAGTTACATAATTTTCATAAATGGTATACTCGTACGTTAAGTTAGGTATGCAATGAGTACCCAAGTTATGACATGTCACCTAAATAGAAACTTAATGATTATACTACGTGCGTTCATTATGTAGAGTAGATAAGTACCTAAATGATATTAAAATTTGTTAAGTTGATATAACAAATAAACTAAAACTAAACCCTGATAACTAGGTACAACTGTACAGCAGGAATATCATCTTAGGTTGATTAAAATGGGTTACATTCCTTAACTATTAACTTGAAGCCCCGTGTGAGTACATTTACCTCCTAACCACCGAACTAATAGAACACAGTAGCTGTAGCAGCAGTACATTGTGTATTATTAAGTGTGGTAACTGTGTTTTATCTTTTTTCCAAATTTATAATGTTACAAATACAAATACTGATTTTGGCTTAGTCCCTGTAGTTCCGTGATTGGAGTAAGGCTACGGTATCCCCTACCTGTCATAAGAGGTGACTGAAAGGGGGCTACCGAGCGGCAAGAGAATGTCCTCTTCGCCGCACTGGGGACAACCATTGGAGTAGTTTCAGTGTGGTAAATTCCTATATATCCCGGCGTCACTCGCACGGCGCCAGGAATTTTTGATGGTTTCTCCCTCGAAAACAAACAGAGTCTTAGATAATATTTGAGAGCTCCAAGTAAATATTAGAGGCCCCTCTTCCTTCTTTTTGTTATCACTATATTTATGCGTAGCATTTCCGCTAAACTATCAGAATACGACTTTCGTTTTGAGGACACGTAAACAGTAGCGGTTTTGGTAAAGGGCATGATTACTTCGTGTCTAGTTGTCGATGGAAGTGTACGTATATAATAGATAATTAATCTTAAATATATAAAAGCAATTTATTTCTTTCCTGGTTATTGAGACCTCACGATTCTCGATAATCGTTTGGTTTATTTATAAGCAATTATCCAATAAAAACGTAAATAAATATTTACAAAATAAAATGATCAATTAATTCGTTGTACTTAATACTAAACCATATTAAAAAAAATAGTAATAGTAATGTGCTATACATTAATACAATAGTGATATTTTCACTTTTCTTATTTTTATTTGTGGTACACCAACTACACATAACAAGTTACAATGTTGGAAATAAACTATAATTCTAAGACCTACAAAAAACTTCAAGTTCTTCTATTTGAAAATTTTGAAATTGTCTTATTATTATTATTAGAATATCCTTAATTCAAAAAAAATATATTTCAAAAATGTACACGCACTTTGCGAACTTAGGCAGAGAGCCATACTCAACTTGGCCATGCAAACTTGTGTGTGGCTCTCTACAATTCTACATCTACCTTGTGTGTAATTTCTACCTTTAAGCATGCCAAATAAATGTGTCACTTATTAAATAACGAGTATGCTGCAATTAAATACTTTTTTAGGACTTGATCGATGCTTGACTTACACTTGTCTTAGGTACACTTTATTTACACAAGAAATTGGCTCACATTGATACCTTGAACTTGTGCAGTGAACGCACTTAATATATCTTTATTAAAATGCGGATTTACGTGCTCTCTACAGTAAGGAAGTACGTATGTGATTTAACCATTTGCGGTCACCCAAAGAACTCTCGATTACGCCCCACGTTGCCCAAGTTCTAAATTGGTTATCGTGAGACTTACCTTTATATCTTTATACACGACAGATATTCAAATTTTCAAAATATCAATTGTAAATTAAAAATTGTTTAATAATTAATAAAAAAAAACCTTGTTTTGTTACTTTACTTTGTAACAACATTTATTCAATTTCTTTACGCAGTGGAAAAAAATTACAATGATAAAGAAAAGATTTTGATTGATCGAATCTTAATGAAATTAAGATTATTTATTATCGAAAATTGTGTAGTTTCACGAATAAAATAAAGTATCTTGTACGATTTCTATGAAGGTATGATAAAAGGAACCTCTACCTACTTACTATTAATCATGCGCGTTATATAATCGTGGTTTTAAATAATTTGCTTATTTGAATATGCGTCGACGCAGCCGTAACGTTTACGGAAAGATTCTTCCTCCTGGGACAATGGGTTTGTGGAATATGGTGCGAAAACGAGTCTCCGTCCGGAGGGCGTGCGCTATGACAGCCGTGACCAGACGTGCCGCAGACGCCGCGCGGAAAACTCGACTCATCGCAGTCATCGCGCCACCATTGTGCTACCATCTCGTCGGCCTCACTGCGATTTATTGAGAATTGCAGTGCCTGATATTCTGCAAACTGGCACATGTAAAGCATTAAAATGAATTTGGTAAGTTAATTTAAATATCGTGTTAAGTTTATAAATAAAATAAATTGTCTTAAAATGCCATTTTAATAATTTCGATTATTTTAAAAATAATGATTATTTAGTTAATTCTTTACGATTTTAGACAAATATTTTCATGGAATTAATACATTATAAAATGTGACGGATACAATATGCGGTTATTCGTAACAAATTATAATGTAGTTGAGTTAAGTGTAACGATATTAATAATTTAAAATTTATACACCAACTGAAAATTCTTTGCTAACTGTATTGTGATAGGTCAAAAGTACGCGGTTACTGCCTCAAGATCAGGGGCATTATCGTAAATAAGTGACGAACGTCCATATGAACATTCTTGCCTTTAGGCAAATGTGTGATACTTTCCTATTTTAAGTGTATCCATACCAAAACTTTAGTTTATGTCAGTAAAAACTTTTAATTTTTATTGGATATTTTACGTATCCGTGACTCTATGATACCTGTAAATACGCCAACTAAAGCTCTACGCCGGCAAGTGCATCTGTAGGCAGTTCATAGCTGCAACCCCTCTCACAAAAAAGAACTAAGAAGGTACCATACACTCGCAAAAGTGCTACCCATTCAGTGGTTATACGATAAACAAGGAATTAACAAACTCGTAGGAGTATAATACATCGTTTTTAATAGGAACGATATTATAATTTCAGTTTAAACTAAAATTATATTTTATGATATATTTGTGAAATTGACTCCTTATTTGTACATGTAACTGAACGCACACAATTATTACCAAATTCAAAACGCCCATTAATTGTTTCAAAAAGTTGGCAATGCAAAAGACATCAACGCGCAAACAAGCCTACATCGCGCTCCGTTCCCTGCATTCATTGGTCTTTTATTAAATAATATGTTGTCTAGATATATCAAACATCATTTTTTTTTAATTCTAATCTTTAAATTTAATGGTATATTAAAACAATTGAAAATTATTATTATATAAATTAATAATTACCAAATAATGCCAAATAATAGTATTTCAAGCCTGGAGTAAGCACTTATTAAATGCTTATTGCATTGGATAAGTACTCGATTCTTCGTCAAGCGATAAATTTTACCGGATAGAAAAATACACATATCATACACAAACTAGTATATTTACAAAAGCATTTTACAATTTAAATTGTTATTGTTTTATAAACCGGATTATTAACCTGCATTATGGTGCATCAAGTAGATATGATAAATACCTATATTTGTTTATGCCAACATACAGTAATGTTTATTATATTATGACCTTATTCCTTAGTAATATTATGACCGTTTCTTACTATCTATCTTCCATAAAATAATTACGCCGGCATTATAGTACGTGGAGTCAACACAACAAAACACAGTTTGATTAATCCTATCAATAAGACAATAATGTAGTGTTTCCAGTAAAATGTTGGCATAAGGAAAGAAATATTAACACTTTCACAAGGCTTTGGTTTATGTGTCGATGACCAGGCGTCCGCGGCGTCTCCAAGGTAAAGATGAACCCACGCATCCGTTGTCTGCCGCGCGTCAACACCATTAGTTATACGATTTCCCTGGATTTCATGTATCAAATTAACGTTCGAACCTCGAAATATTTGAGGTCATGTGATTTATTGGGTGGTTAATATAACAATCAATATAAGCACGTGGACTTAAACTGTCACAAACTTTGTTGGTAGATAACTGGGAATTTGGAATATTAATGCATATAATTAAAATTAACCATTTAATATAATGAGAAAAGAACGTCATCAAGTAAATATTTTTCATGACCTTACTAAATCTTTCTTATGGGCCATATTATATTACACTGATAATTAATTATAATAAGTAAAATATTCAATGGAAATCATTTAATTCTTTACTTCGTTTAAAAATGATCCACTCAATACTAAGTATTATAAATTTATTACATTTAACTCATACTATAATACGTCTATGTACTGAGGCAGCATCCTACGATCGAGTGGTAAACCCCCTCATGTAATTTAGATATAAACTTTAATCCACACAAATAATTACCATTCAACCTAATACAACAATCAAGCTGCCGTTGATACAATTGCATTCTTGAACAATTGTTTCACTCACCACAACCTTATTATAAGTATCAGTCGCAGTAGACTAGCTTAGTTAGATGTTCAATTAACAACCTAGCCACATTATTAAAAGCACCGTTCGCCGGGATTCTTAATCGACCTGAATGATATTATGATATGAGCCAGTAATTAACTTCTGTAGGATCAAAGTTAAATATCACCCCATATACTTTAAATATCACTCACCCACTCACAGGGTGCTGTTGGGCCCTGCTCATTTCCTTTGTATTTTTTTGTTCCAACCTAACCTATTACCATATAAAATCACTCGATACTCCTTAATAATACAAACGATATAATTAGGTTACTCTTGGTTTATATATACTTGTAAAAAATATAAAAAGACTTTAGAAAAAAATTGAGTAATAACAAACATAGGTCTCAATATAAAATTTCATACTTCAATTTTCCACCATCAGGTATGTTTTTTTGTTGTCAAGTTTTAGTTTTAACCCAAATACGAAAATATAAATTTTTGGAATCTTATTTTTCCACGCTAAGTCCTGGTGTTTTTTTTGGCTTGTAATTGTACTGCGGTAAATGAGACTACACGTTCGTAAGTAATCGTACTTAATAATTCTTTGTTTTTACCGGTTTCATTCTGGAGTATTTACTATGTCCTGATGTTGTTTTACGTATCTTTATAACAAAAATCCTTTGCACACCACGTTGTAATATTTCTCCTGCTTAACCTTTTTTATTGTACCAGTTTTGATGAAGTTCCTTTAAACCATTGGCATCAGCTTCATGGTTTTTAAACGGTTTTTTAAGTAGTTAGAACATTTTTATAAACATGCCACCTTTATTTTATGCTGTTGGTTTTATAGTACAATATTAGTTTAATAGGTATTCTAGATCAAGGCTATAATTCTGACACCAGTCGACTGGAGCAGAGCAGTGTGGGCGTCAAATCGCCCGTGGCGCCACTCGGTCTGCTAGCAAGCGTTCCCACGCCTTGGTCTCCGCGATCGACTCTCGCATCTCAATTCAAAGTTTTATAAATAAATGCTTCAAAAACTTTCACTGCCAAGTAAATAGATAGGTACCAGTTTTTCGGAGTGCGTGCATAATTATTTATTATTCACGCAAAAGCTTGTTATATTCTGATGTGCAAACATAGTCTAGAAGAGTGTTATCTTAGGTACTTACCAACATTAAAATAAAAAAAAATGTTTTCTAAAATAATCATGGATAACAAATATATTTTTTTGCTTGATTTTGTCTCGTCTATCATAATTATTTGTTTGCAATTTTATCACAACTCTAATTTTATTAAATACTTACAACATAATTTCATCGATAGTACGATAAACTCTTATAAGGATAATTAATATATTACTCATATAAGGATAATACAGTGCACTGGCTATAGCTAGTTCCGGTACGAGGTACTCACAAATGGTCATTTTATAAAATTAGGACACCATCTGCTATTAATGTGTTAAATATAAAACCAATACGTATAAGTTTCAATAAGAAAACATAATTTAATCTTTTGTAACCGCACAATACCAAATGTCATTCTTAAAGTCTAATATGTTACCTAATCTTAAAAGATCTTAAAGAACATGAAGTTTATACCGCTTAAAAGTCATTGATATTACTTACTTATTTATGTAAAAGAGAACAAGAAACTGATCAAAGTCCCAGGGTAAGTGGGTTTACATAATGATGTATAATATGTACAAAGCCGCCTGTACCGAGACCTAACGGAATCAGTGTCGGAGACAGGTTCGGAAGCAGTTTTATATTATTCCATTGTAAAGTTGTTACTACCCATTACGTATAATATATTACGAATACATCACCAGTAAACTATGTACAGGACCGTCTTGTCTTGACCGTCTATGAAAAATTCTTTACTCAAATAATACGTACTTCCTCTCATTTTAATTTATCTACAAATATTTATTTTTTATTCCTATTATATATTACTAAATCATCTTATACTTATCTGTGTTGCAGATAGTTCGCTAAACGAATTGCATAGTTACATTATCAGACTTAGGTATATTACTCATGTCTATGCATATTGCATATTAATAAAATTATTCTAGACATCGTCTAGCAATATCTACTTAGTTACATAAAAATCATATATCATAATTATTTATAATTAGAATAAAAATGTAAAATAACCTATTATAATTTTATCTATAGTATTATGAAACATGCGTTTACTGTTCATCTCCTCACTGAGGCCTCCCCTCATTTAATCTACACGTTCAGCAAACATTTGTCCGGGCCCGTCGGCGACTTTCCATTTCTCATTTCATAAACTATTGTGGCTAACCCAATCGTCTAGTTTTACTACCACTTTAATAAATTTACCAATTATCAAGAAACTACGTCTGGTGGTATATATGGTGAATATTATTTTTAATGCTTAATAATGATAACCTATTGTTCTATATCAAGTGGTTAGGCGATTGGTGGTGAAGAAAGTGCACATTTTTAACCCACCGCAATTCAGACAGATATTTAACTAAAGTTAGGCATAAACATTGTGTTAAAACATTAGCATGTAATTTGGAAACACATTTGCATCTATTGTAACCAAACCTACATATATTTAATCGTGAATATTCCCAACTTACAAGCGAATATTCATATATTTCGACTTCTGTCCGATCGTTTTATAACGCAAAGTAGGAACCTTTAATCATTTCAATGTTGAAGTATGATCCTTTGTAAAATCACAATATTGGTAGGTACTGAATACAAAATATTTTTATTAAATTTTGAAACCAAAAGTTTACGATGCTGATACTCTGTGCTATGTAGAGCTCGTACTTTAAGTTTAGGCTTTTATATTGTTCTTAAAGATAACTACTACACTTAGTAATAGTGATATGTATAACATCTAAATAAAATAATAGTGTTATATAAATTGTAGTGTTTTCTTCGCCAGAAAAAAATTAAATAACAAATCAAATTAATCAATTTGTTTCACGCCGCATAACATTTTGACTAGAAGAGTTGTAGAAATGGATACTTAATTGATTAAATATCCATTCGTAAAGTACGCGTGTAGGTAGTAGTAACTCACGAAGCCCAGAAATATATAAAAAATATATATATTAGAGCCCTGAATTTGCAAATATGAAAGTTACTTTTTTGCATTCATATGCTATTGCTTGTACCAGAATACCAATAAGTAGGTACTCAATAAATGCCATCGCGTTGTCTGAGCACCAATTTAATTTAAATACCTAAGCATTGTTTTTGTCATTGTAAACAATAGATAAGCAGAAAGTAACAATTCGTATAAAATATGGAAATCAACTGATAACAATAATGTCAGTTCTAACATTCTTCTAACATAATCTATTCACATAACACCGTGGAATAATATCAAGTGCAAAAACATTGCTTCATTTCTAAACAACTGAGTTATATATACTTAATACCTTATTCATGCCTTATTTACGTGCATATTGTATGCACTTGTGTTTATAAACAGACTAGTGCAACAGCCTCTGCCTCTAGCGCTTATCATTCATGATGCTTTCATGCATTATTCCTTTATCACTGTTCATATAACACGAAGACTGTGATATAAGATAGTGAAAGGACGTTTCAAAGAGGGCAAATTAGATGCAAACAGCCATAGCCCGATTCCCGTCATGTAACGTTGGAGTTGTGATTCGGCGCACGCGCGGCTTTCACTGCCGTCCGTCCATCGTATCCTGGTGTTCTAATCTATGTTTCATACACATGTTATTTTCAAACTATTTATCTTTAGTTATAATTAGTGTTTATTTACTCAACTTTTGGCTTGGTTTGCTCTGGTAATTGTTTAACTAAGAAATAAACTATACTGAGTTATAAAATGGCTTATACTGACAACGCCGTCGTATCAATTAAGGATCAATCGGATTTTGCGGGGCCGCTCCTTTGATGTGTAACTACGGTGCGATTTCAGCAGTTTAAATAAGACAAACGTATGTTTAATTTCCGACATTCTAGGTCAATAATAAGACATTTAAAGGTTTTGAAACATTTTCCACTAAATGTTCCCTTTTACCCGAGTTATCTAAACTTTTAATCTATAACGATATTTTGTAGGAAAGATTTTTTATAAATAAATTTTTAAGCTTTAAAAACATTATTTTGTTTTAGTAATTATCCAATTTTCTGAGAATTTCTCTCATCGTTCTTTTATTTCAATCAATAATGTCATTAAGCTCATGCACCATGCATTTTCATACAAACCAAACTTGTGTTTATGCAAATTTTCAACGAAATCAATTGAGCTTAAGTCTTTATCAAGTTTAAAATTCACCTGCAAGAATGATACGTACACACAATCACATGCTAACAAACAAGGCTCGTTACCAATAAAAGCTTGTAACTAATATCAATATACGTAACTGTATAGAGCATAAGCATACTTCTTTACTATATTAAGATGCATTGATTATATTAAGATGACAGAAAAATGCGAATCTCACTATTCTGTTCCAGTTAGTAAGTAGAAATCTACGAATAAATTAAACAATTATATTACATACGTTTTCCAAATTCTTACAGTAATAAAATAACCTACCTTAAGTCAATTAGTCAATATATACATATATACATACAGTCAATATATACATTTCAGAAAGGTAGTACATATTACCAAATATTTTTGGAGTGAAACAATGGACGCTGAAATGTTATTACTTCAGCCTGAGGGCGTTCTCCTCGTTAACATACTTATTCAATCATTAATCCATGGGGCAATATCTACATATTTTCCATAAGGAGCCATTGAGGTCAGACACATCTCGTACATAAACAAGGAGGATGGTTATAATATTAAATTAGCCCGTCTTTCTTCCTGGCCGCCTGGTATTTTAACGAGCGACTGGCGTATCCAAAAAATACTTGACAGCCCTCAACTGCTCTAATTATATGAAAACCACTGCGAAAATTCGACTGCCTGTCATTTAAAAAATAAGGCCACATTTCATTTCGTATCCGGTACTCACTTACCTACCTATACTTCATACACGTTAACTATGTGCTTAATATGTGTTTACTGTATCATTATATTAAACCACGTTCATGAGTAGGTACCATAAGTTTATTATGAATTAAATTTTTCTTAAACGTACTGAATTCTTTAAGTTACTCACAACTACACAAAGTTCATAACATTGATAATTATGATTGTAATACTCTGAAAAAATTACAGAATACACGCGGAACGTGGATTACATTCCTGATTTGGCTACTGAAATCAGTTTCTTCGGATCCTATTTCCTTTGGTACGTGTTTCTAAATTTCATTATCGTTTTTAATTCAAATTATATATGTATAAATAAAAAATTTGGTTGTTATATAAGTACACTTTGATAAATTAAATTAAAAAAATTCTAACAGTTGCGAATTATTTCAGATGCAGTCGAAAATTCGAGCCCTAGTTATGTTTCAATATTTTCACCTCGTATGGATTTTGACCAATGGAAGCCTTTGACCGGACGAGGAGACCCACTTCGCAACGACCCCACATACGATTACGAACCACCAGTACTTGAGCGAGTCCACTACTGGGCCGATGAAACGCGCCTTGAACGTGAACGCTACCCTGAGCGGAAGTCCGAAGTATTAATGTTGGGTGTTTCTTCTCGCAATCCAAGTGTAGTGTCTCGACCACCCGTACCTGCGAGAAAACATCATCGACCACCACCTTCAAAATATGAAGATTTTACATATAAATTTAATGAACACTATCCCATGACGATACTTGTTCCCCCGCCACCACCACCGCCTGGACATAAGCCTTCACTTTATATCTTGACAGAAGAAAAAATAGTACCTCCTAATCCATCGATAAAGCCCACTGAACCGACTCAAGATCCAAGGAATATAACAACTCCAAGTGTTGTAACTTCTTATGCTTTACAAGAAGCCAACTTGATTTATCAATCATCAACTACTAATCAAAATTGGCTCTATAATTATAATCACACTTTGCCAAGCAATGCTATAAGTAGTGATTACGCAGGATGGGGCCCAACAACTCCTTTTGAAAAAGACGGCATCGTTAATGAAACACACAATTTGATATTCAGCGATAACAAAAAAGAACTGAATAAGGAACCCTACTCATTTTATAAACCAATGCTATCTGAGTCACCACCACCGAGAGTTACATCCGCGTCTTTATTTTTGCCAACATTTGTTCCAACTGCAGTGCCACCAATCGCATCAACGACCAGTAGCCCACCAATAACCGTGCCATATGAAGAAACCACATCCTATGCTTCGGCTGAAACTCAAAATTACTATGACGATGCTACAACGGAAAAAATTGCTACCTACACATTTTTGCCAACTTCAGCACCCAATATAAATACAAAACCAAATATAGTGGACATGTTAAGTCCAATGATGTCCATGCCAATGATTCCTGATTCCAATAGACCTGAAGATAACCTCTACGCTCACGCTTCAGAAACAGTACAGGTTTTTAAGGACCATACAACAACTGAAGATGTATTGAGACTAGAAGTAATGCAAACAATGCAACCGCCTCCAATTATTAAATTGGAAAATGTTACTACTACTCACAACCAGCCAGTTCATGTCAATCCTCATATAGTTAATAATTTAATTCATGACAAACCCGCAACTTTCACCCATGATCCCTATTTACACATGCGTTTTACGACACCCATGTCAACAATTGCTTCCGTTATAAATGAATCACAAGATGTAAAAACGTCTACCGAAACACCTTCCTTGCCAATGTACTTGATTATTCAGGGTCATTCTAAAGTTAAAACTTACAGCTCTAAAACGAAACCTCCCACGAGCGCTTTAAACAACGAAATACCAAGATTAAACGAAACCACTGAAGTTAAACACTTACATCCGATCAAACAGAGACACAGTAAACCAAAAGAGAAAACAGACGTTCACAGAGCTGGTCGCGCTAAAAATTTGAAATCATTAGTCGATAATGGACTAGGTTCAATTGAAATACAGGAAGCGGACATTGGCATAAAATACGATGTAAGCGATGGCAGCGATGTCCCCGTAGAGATTTATAGGAAAGGTATTGTCGATAGCGGTGAAAATAATTATTCGTCAATTAATAAATACATTAAAGAAAACCGCACCAAGCGACAAATTGACGTCGAAGATTTATTGCCTTTCGATGAAGACACACTAGAGGAGTACGTTTATAATTTCTTCAAAAGAAAGCGAAATGAGACCGGAATCACCGGATTGATAGCTCAAGCAATAACAAGCGATTCAGCCGCCACCATAGACGATATTGAAGATGACATTGATAGTGCCGAAAATGAAGATAGGTGAACAAAATTCGTGCAGTGATTACATAATGTAGGTATGTAAATACCTAAAGTGATTGAAACATTTCCGATCACTTTTAACTAATACTTAGTACAATACCAAATACCGGTTTTGAAGACGAACGATTGTAGTTACCGATAGTGCCTACACACTCGTATTAATACGAGATCATCTAGAACATCACTCCCCAAACACAACTTCCCAAAACTATATTCAAACATATTCGGTATGTTAGCAGTCTATCCATAAAACTCAGATTGTACATATGTATTGTTTAATTCCCACCGCTACGCGTACTAATATACTATGTACTTACTAATGATTGGCGTAATTTTAAATGTTAGTTATATCGTAGATACTATAGATTTTTTTCTTTTTATCCAGAGAACAAAGCTTATTAATATGATTTAACCTCCATATAATGTTACTTCGCTTTTGTGATTTATCAAAATTTTTACGTATAAGTACACTAGCATGTACAGCTTTGTACCTCTCGATCTTAATTACATTATTTAATTCTATGATAATTTCTTGAACATGTCGGCAAACATATATCTTCATATGCAATGTGAAAATCTTAAGCAGAAACGCAATATGCATTATTTACAATGAAGAAATATAGTTAGAAACAAATCCAGTAAAAGAAACTTTTAATTATAAGTGTGTTTAATAATTTATATATGAAAATGTACAAAAAATATATTATTTACTTTTAAAAACTTGTTTATCTTATTCAAAAAAATTAAGTAAGTACATAAATTTGACAATACAATAAATTTTAAACTCGATGTACCTATATTAACATGCTTGACATATTTAAACTTACAATGATTGTGTTAGATTATATTTTTCTAATTATGTAGGTTTAGATTGAGGCATGTTTACAAAAAAAGATGTATGCGACGCAGCGGACGCGGCCCACTAACACACACATTTCTTACCATCCTTTTCGTAGAAATAGACAGAGGCAGCTTAGATAAAGTGAAAGCTGCTTATAAACCGATAAAGTCAACGTTTATTGCAATCTACACAGTTCATAGGAAATCAAGAATGACGAAGAATCTCCAGTGGACAAACCCATGTACTTACATTCAGGGAACAGATTAAATGTAAGGCCTTATAAGTAACCCATACAGAAGACATAAAACCAAGTCCACATTCCATTTTTTATCGAAGTTGTATCAACAATGCGTGAAGGTGCAGCATTACACCAGTCTGCTTGACATAGGCATACCTTATATTCAGCGTCGGTAAGTCTGCAATAAAACAAAATATATTGTGTTTGGCATATTGTACGCGGCAAAGCTCAAATACTTTTGTTATCGTTCCGCAACGTAAAAGTAGCGCCTAACAAAAACACAGTGGCAACAATAAATAATATTATAATATTTTGTACGTATTGCAGATTACATTCTCAAAATTCTGTAACGACATTTACACAATATAAGTTATTTCTAATTGTGTTTACATAACTTATGTTTCGAAAACTGTACCTTGACAAATCATTCGTTTAATACGCGTTCAAACAACTGCGTTCTTTCTGTATCTAGGTACATCATACAGTTCCGAAAGGCTTTAACAATGAAAATTTAGATTTTAATTCCAGACACTAGCTTACTCATTAAGTAGGCATTATATTCAATAAAAGGTTGTCGATTACCGTTCATGTTTACAGGTCATAGCTCTTGTAGGAATGGACATGGCTTCTGGTAATGGGTCTTCGTCGTGGACTTCGTAACAACCTCTTTGTATTATCCAAGCATGCTTGGCACGAGCATTCCATGATCGTACGAAACACATTGCCTTTTCTAAACCAGAGATACGAATAACAGATTTTAATCTACTGGACATATCGACATAAAATTACTCATGTGGGATGTTATTTATAGTAGAAATCTTATTATAAATGAAATTATAATCGGACTCATGTTTGATTACATTTTTACCATATTCAGTACCTATTCGTATGCGTTTTTATTTACGAGTTCTGTTTTGCGACTTTGACTTTACGTTTGTAGATTTACTATATTATATAAACAGCCTGTTAAATAAATTTGACCTTCCGGAGAAAAACAAGCTACGAACTAATCGTACATGCATGAGAAATTTACGCAACCTGCAGTACAATTTTGTAGGAACTTTTTGCTGGCGTTGAAATAAAATGCTGGTGTCACAAAGTCTCCAGCGCAGTGCTCCTTTTGGCGGTGTGTGGTAGAGCAGTTATAGCATAATAGCCCCTTTGCCTTATTTATGCAGAAACCTAGTAAAATACACTTCAAAAATATATTATTTACGGCCTTGTACATATTTTTCTATTTCCTAGCGCAGTTTCTTGTAAACAGTACTTTGATTGTAATTTAGTGACTATGACATATTCAAATTGCATGACAAACAGAATGCCTTCTGCTATTTTATATCTCATCATTACAACCAAATTTTTGTCTTTGATATTTTAGCACATATAGATATAATTAGGTACCAATTACTGCATGTACCTATATTAGTAAATTCAATGAACTATAATTAAGAAATTTTATAAAGTACTTACGTACAGGCATCATTTATTAAGAAGTATAAATATTTACATAATAATTAATTTACTTCAAGTTTAGGACGTCATCAAACTTATGAGCCAATTATACTCCTTGCATCATTTAATTAATTAGTAAAGCATTTATAACCTTTTGTTTTGAACAATATGTGATATACGAACCTCCACATAGTGTCATCAAGGAGCAACGTAGCTTAGAGATGATCTTATTTCTACCAAACAAAGACCTCTTTAGTAAAGGGTCTTCGCCAAATTGCTTATATGTCAGTGTTCCATTGTAGCACAGTAACGCACCAGCCACATGAATAAAATAAATGATAATATTTATATGTAAAAAATATCTCATCATTCCTACCTTAGATCAGCCATGACCTAATAGTTTCTAATAAGGGAATTAAAAAATGGAATAAAAGTCATAACATTTTTAATTAATGTATTTTGAAATTTCATAAATTGATAACTATTCACTATCGGTGAGGTAACAATTCTTGTAGAACCGTCTTTGTGAGAAACAACGCTAAATCCACGAACTAACTGATAATTTTGAGTGCATCCAAAATATCTAGGGGCCCCTTGTTGTAACACGTCAAAACAACTATCTACAGTTAACATTTTGAACAGTGACAAGACGGGCTCGCCCAGCGCATGTGCATGCACCGCCGCTCAACTGCACGCTTTACCTGTGTACTTACACATACACAACAATTAGTTAGTAGTACCTACAAGTACTTTAAACATTTCGAGATCTTCGACTTGACAGTTTATATTGTTGGACCCAAACAAAACATTACTAACACCTTAATGTATATAATTAAACCAATTGTAGGTAGTATTATGTACTACTGTCAATATTCGTATGAATAATCGAGACGTCAAGTCACAAATATCACAAATAAATTATAATTTTGGACACGTAAAATGAGAAAAATATTTGCATTGGTTTTGCACACAAATACAATCTTTAACATCTACATCGTAAATTACCTGGTATAGATTTACAATCAACACTAAATCATAATAAGTAATAGTCTGCGATCATTCTACACCTCTAAAATAAAACAGGATGTTGTTAAATAACAGATAAAATACTTTCTATATCCACATAATAATTTTGTGTCCGTCAATTCAATATAAATATTATTAAATTAATTCTTGAAACTCCACAAGCTACGAAATACAATCAAACAATTAAGATTCATCTAACCTCTAATTATCTATACACTAACAAATGTATTGTGCGTCAAAATAATGATAAATAATAAGAAACGAAATCAAATTTCAACATTGTTCGATTCAACAAGGTATCCAAAATTTAAAATAATATACCTTTAGAACGTAAAAAAAACGTCATGTTAAACATCACAGGCTAAAAATTGATACATTTATAATTAACATTATTGTTCTTGTTTAAACAATTATATAATTTTAAACAAAAAATGTCGATGTTTTATGTCGGCAATTAAATGACATTTTCGAACCAATTGGACTTATACCTGTAATTTTTTTTTTCTTTAGCAATACTGCATTAACGTAGGTGGATATTGGCTAAGTGTAAGGAACCAGATAAATATAGGCTTGATACAAAATCCTGTGTCTTCATTGCTAAACTCCTAGGCCTAATTGTTAAATAACTTTAGTGAAAGTTGTTTTAGGACTCGGTTAAAACATTACTATTAAAAACTTTTACTTAAAAATTATATATATATGCAAAACCAATAGAAATATTCTCATATATTTAAACGGATTGTTTTCAAATTTTACAAAAACTTTTACACTTTTATTTATGTTTTACAATTATAATAATACATTACTAACATTTGCGGGAAGTAATATAACATACACAATACATATGGCAATGGAAATACCTATATAACATAAATATGTAGTAATAACAAATATAAGTATGACAACTCAAAACATTCATATAACACACTCGTTTTGAATTCCTATATTAAGGTATAAGGTGAATTTCTATAAAACGATATTTATATGCCTTCATTAGTTACTTATTGTTAGTACATAAACCAAACATTAAAATACAAGACGGGGGCAAGTTTTACAGGCAGTGTAAATGCAAATATAAATATAATTGGTTCAGTTAGTTAAAATCCGTAAATATGGGAAATAAAATATAGCTGAAGATTTATATAGGATTCTCGTTTAATGTGTATGACAATAACCTTGCAGGTTATGTGAGACATTATAATATATTTATATTCTTTATTATACTTTAACACTTTTTTGAATAAAAAGTATATTTAATACTAGAAGTAATTTCACACAAAAATGTGTTACTTTAACGTGAACATGCGAATTCTAAATGTTTTGCTAAATCAATTTTACATTTAATCTTTTTGTTCTTTTATATTCATGTCGAATACATAAAATGCATGGTAAATGACAAGCACACAACCAAATAGATAGGGTACCTATAACTTACAACAAGGATACAATGTAGAAGCAATGCAAGCTCGCAACCCTTTCAAGATATACACGACACTAATATTATTTGTATATATTTATCTTATACGCTTTTTCATTGCATTTTACATATGTTTTCATCCATCCATGAGTCTATAGGTGGACCGCTAGGTATAAACCTCTCCTAATTGGCGCCACCCCGAGCGGCCATGTTCCTCCACCACCAGTAGCGGTGTTTTGCTGTCGCCTTCAGGTCACCAATCCACCTGGTTAGGGGCTAAGTATTTATGTTTACATTTATCTTTTTGTACTCTTGCTATTATTTTATCTATATGAAGTCTACTACAACATAATGCTTATAGAGCTCTAAGTCCGCCTTTTATACTACTTTCTAAGGTACAGTATAAATGATATGTGTTATGACTGATGTTATAATAAATTGAAATGTAAGGTGTTTTATGAATAAAAATATATATTTTTTATATCATGCAATGCACCTGCAATGAATAATTTACTCAGTTGGGTAATAAAGTTGGGCAGCATTATGGGATGAATACCTTAATTGTGAAATTTTATGAAATACAACACACACTTAAACATTTGTAATATATACAATGATGTATCTAGCGGGATAAAAAATGCAGTAAAAATCCCTATTGGAACAGGCATAAAAGTTATTTGTGACATGATGCCAATAATGACTCACAGCTACACATACTTATAAAAAAGTACCTAGTGAAATTGAAATTATAATACAAATCAGTCTAAGAAAAAAATAATAAATTGCTTGGCTTTACTCAATGCAATCACAAAAAAAATATTGATTAAGCAAAAAATAAAACAATCATTGAAATTAAATGCAATACAGTCATATTTTTATTCATACGTGAAATGATCACATGTCACTAAAGTAGTGTCATGTATAAAAAATCTATACCAAGTCTCAAGAATTTGCAACACAATCATTACAATATAACACCTACAAACACAACAAGATGGTTTTTTAAGACTTATGTGTAAGTGAATGATATACATATGTTATACACCATAACAACATCTATAAATTACTTTTTCACTAACACATGCAAATTTTTGAATAATTTTAAGTCCTTCCTAATAATAAGTAATGACACCAATAAGAATCTTAATTTTAAAACTGTGATATTTGAACAGACCTCTATGTACAAACATATATTATGTACATAAAATACTGCTTCTATTTAATATTTTTTTGGACAAATTTTATTCTACTAACAGAGATGAAGCTAAAGGAATATTCATAGCAAATAACACTCAGGCGGCGAGTCGGCGGCGGATCGGTCGTATCTAGCATTGCTTTACCGCAACGAGAATAACATCTTAATACAACTCAAACAGTTAGTGTTTATGGTATTTTATATAAATTACATCCATGAACTAATTTGGTGGAAATTGTTAAGTGTTTCAAAAATATTGCAGTAAATATACATAGAATGGCACATAATGCAATATATCTGATAAAACACATGATTGCTGCCAAAATTATAATATTTCTTGATATTATGGCAACATTTAATAAGTAAGATAGCTACCAAGAAATTGAAAAATTACACATATAACTATTGTTCTTTAGTTTATGTACAATCTAGGCAATAAATTACACAGGTTTAATTATTGTACCTCGTCATAACACAATTGTAACATAATCTTTATTTATAATATGTGTAACAGTACAAAATTGCATCTATAGGCAATCTATGTAAGACAAGTTTAATTGTATATATGACTAGTAAACAAAGCAACATTAATAACAACAATAATAACAGAAAAGTGTATAAAATAGGCAATGAATGTAAATTATACTATCAACCATCCTAGATAACCAAACAATTTATTAGACATTATTCTCGTTGCATGAAATTTTACAATTTGTAAATTTAGCTCACAGTCCAGTCCAGGCCCCAGCGTTCTGACACCTTCAGTTGTGCGTCAGCTGCATCTTTCAATGAGAAAAGGTGCGTCATCTCCAATTCTGTCTTCGCCAGTGCAATAGCCTTCTCAAAGAGCTCTAGTGATCGCCTAAGGTTACCCCTGAAATGCGTAAATAAAAACAACATTATTAATGTGTGTTAAATAATACTTATATGTTCTATAAAATTAAGTCAAAATCCAACATATGCCAATATATATCTAAAATATAACCTATATAGACAATGCAGATAGCATTTGTTAAACTTAATTTTTTTTGTGATAGTTTCTTCACCAGTTTCACATTTAGAATAAGTTAAGCTTAAATTACAAATGAAGGACCATCATCTTGTTTTATTATAAAATATTTTACCACTAACAAAGTAGCTATGTCAATAAGGTTTGTTGCTGCAATCCTATATCATTGCAAATTTAGAAATAAATTGTTATTTCTAGAATAACTTATCTTTTACACATATGTTGAACATGACTTATGTAATAAGTACAAATTCTATATTCTCTGCTCAGGTATAATACGGTAATCAGGTAAATATACTTTGTATAACATGCAAAAACCAGGAGATTTATAAATTAGTCTTTCACAGTCATACATAAAACTTGTACAGTAAAAGATAACCCACTTGAGATAAAAATGTAAGTGGTCTAGATAATAACTTACTTCAATATGCATTGATAATAAGTGTTATCTATATTGTTGGAATGTCAAAAATATTGACCAAATAATATACTGAATTTGTGGTCAGTCATGTGTGTCTAATTGTTGGGCTTAGGCCCCACTCTGTATGAGAAGGATCATGGACTATTTCTACCTATATTATAGAATAAAACATAAAGTATGATAAACTCTTATAAAAAGGTAGTAACTCCTTAAAATGTTTGATTGGGAGGTACTATTGAGACAAATATTTATGTAGTTAATTTTTAAGGTTCCATATGCACAGGGTAAAAATGGGGCCCTATTACTAAGACTCCTGCTGTCCGCCTGTCTGTCATCAGGCTGTAGCTCTTGAACCTTTATAGTTAGACAGTTGAAATTATTCACAGATGATGTAATTCTGTTTCATAAAATGTAATGTGTGTAAGATGTAATTCTGTTGCCATTATAACAGAAATCCTAAAAACAGGATAAATAATTATTTAAGGAGTGTGATTTTGTTGCGGTTTTTTGAACATAATGGTACCTTTGTGGGGAAGTCTGATTCGCACTTGGACATTTTTTTATAACACAGTAGTAGCAATTAGGCATGCGGTCCACCTGAGGACTAGGTTGAAACACCTCTAATAAATGTGTCTCCCTTATCACTGCCTTTAACCCAGAAAACAGCAATGCTAAATACTGATGTCAATAGACAGAAATACAAATGAAAACAACAAGACTTCATAAACTTTAAACATCTTGCATTACAGTACAAGGGTATGGATTGGTCAGTAATAACCCTATGAGATAAGTACCTTAATCATGAGTGGCAAGACACCTTATTCCTAAAGTAGGTACAACCCCTATTCTATATTAATAATAGTCTATGATCTATAGTAATCACTTACCATTAGATAGACTGATTGCACGTTTGCTACTTTGATCTTATAAAAAAGGGGTTTTTTTAATTCATTATATTCTTAATCACATCTGCTTTCAATAAGATTTATCTGGTAGATGATATATTACCAATAGCTTAATTGAGAATTAATCATGAAATACTAGGTTATCATGAGTGTAATTTTGTTAACTTTTTCTTAATATACCTATTCTATTAAAATCTATTGATTTTTTAAATTGAAACACTTAGACCCCAACTGCAACGCCCTCGGTTGAGAACCATAAGGTCGAAAAACGCTGATCTAGATCATAAACTATCTTTGTACCAAATTTAAAAAATTCTGAACAGTACATTTTTGTATGAAAAAATTACAAACAAACACACATCCTCACAAACATTTGTGTTTACAATATAAGTAAGAATATGCCTATGTCAAACCCCTGTTCTACATTGATAACATGTCTATGGTCTGACGTAATAAATTACCAGTAGAGAAAATAAAATTACAGTCTATAAAGGGGTTAAACAAATTCTGGACATTCAATAAGTAACCTCTGGAAAATATGTATTTACCTCTGTACTTCAATGGTTCCGAGTGTTTCGTAGGCAAAGTCACATTTGTCATCCATTTCAATGGCCTTGTTGATGAGTTTTACAGCTTTATCAAAATCTGTGCTCTTTTGTAACTGCACTAAGCCTTTGTGGACGTACAAAGTGGCATTATATGGATCTACGGCAAGAGCGGAATCAAACAGGGCCTCTGCCCGGCCCCACTCCTGTTGGTCTGAGAGCACTTGAGCAAACAAGATATATGCCTCTGCGCACCTCGGGAATCTCTCCAAAGCTCTCTCAAAGTCAGCCCTCACTTGGGTCAAGGCTCCAACATTTTTGTGTAACTGCGCATGTCTGTAATCAGCATAGCACTTTTGGATGTAAGCAATGGAGAAATCAGGGTTGAGATCCACAGCATTGGCGAACTCTGCTGTTGCTTCATCCATACGTTCCAGCAGCAAGTAAACCTGTCCTCGATGGTGATAAATATCTGAATTATCAGGGTCGAGCTTAGCAGCATTTGCAAAATCTTCAAGACAGCGTTCAGTGTTTTCCAGCTGTGTATACAGTGAAGCTCTTTTGATCAAAGCGTTTACCTTCACCTTGAGGGGAGCATCACTGTCAATAACCTTCCCAAGGTCTGACTGGGCATCATCGTGTCTACCTAAGAGCAAATAAAAGGTTGCACGTAAAAGTAAAGCTTCATATTTGTACTTTCCATCAGATTTCAGCTCCTCTGTGCAAGCATCAACAACAGATTCATAATCTTGTGCATCTAGAGCTCGTTTAGCCTTAGCAAAACCTCCGGTGGCTTTCTCGTCCAGCTGTATTTTGGCAATGGGATCTTCTGAGAATGCGGAAAAGTAAGTTTTAATGAAATGCTTCGAAGGCATAACTGGTTGCCTTCGAGCCAAGGCTTCGCGGGCGTGCTGTCTACCGAGCGCCTTCAGGATGCGATCAGCATTGACTAGAGAGCTCTGCACTTGGAATCTCTCTAAAATACAAGCAGAAGTAACATCCTCCAGAGCCAGAACTAGATCGCCACTTTTCTCGGCGGCTCGAGAACGCCTGAGGAACGCTTTCACATACTTTTCGTTTAATTTGAGCGCAAAAGTACAGTCTTCCTTCACCTGATCCCACATCTCACGTTTTTCGTAGCAAGCAGACCTGTTCTGATAGAACGTAGCGAGGTCGACCGGTCGGTCGGGAGGACAGGCCTCAATGGCTTCGTTGTACAGAGCAATCGCCTTATCGTATTCGCCAGCATGGAACGCACGGTTTCCGGCACCCTTCAATTTCATAGCACGATCGATAGCAGTCTCGGAGACTTTGGCGTTATTTTCCTCGTTGTCCAGTGAAATTGTAGTCTTCGCTTTCAACTCCGCTACTTTCTTTTTTTCGGGGTCTTCAAATCTATTTCTTAGATAAAGGTAACCTAAGCCGATGGCCAAAGGTGCACCGAGAAGGATAGCCAACTGCCATTTAGGAAACGGTGTACTGCCCGTTGACGCCATCCTCATAAAAATAAATAACTATTAAGGAATCACCATTTATTTTGTCACGATGTTATGGAACCCTCTGTAACTCAAAATTTTTAAAATTTTATACAGGGCTATCCAATTCTGTATAACCTTCTGATTTGACGCTGTGACATATAAAACAGATAAGAAAATCATGACATAATTATCATAGACAATTTTTTAAAGCAAAGACAGACATGCCCCTCAATTGACACTATGGTGTGAAGAACGTTATATTAGCGCGTGACCACCCTAAGCAGTGGTTGGATGACTTAAGTCCCAATTGGTATAATGTTTAAATGACTGTAGTGACCAGTGAATTTATTATTTTAGAGATATCGTGCCCTTTCTAATCGTCTACCTTATGGTGGACCGATAACGTAGGAACTTGCCTATCAAGGAGATGGCTGTGCAGGAATAATACGAGAAACACGTAACTTTGTGTTCAGTTTTCGATATTATCAATACACCATTGATATTAAGATAACGTTGGCTCCACTAGGGGTTTTAGCACCCTATAATAAATGCCGTGCATATAGCTTAACTTGAGAGTGCATCTCAAAATGAGAAAAGATGACCATGAATTAATAAAGTTAGGCTCAAAAACCCTAAGCCAAAACCGTAAAAACATTTAAAATAATTATAAGAGTCCATCTCTAATATGTCATGATTACAGAGGTGACATCCATAACATTGTCACTATTCAACTACTGTCAGATGTCATGTCATCTATAGCAGTCATGCGGCATAATAAAATCATGAAATTGGGAAACTTTTTATAAATCAGTACTGGAGCTAAAATAAAACAGAATCTTAAGCTGTTTATGTACTCGTTAAATTGAGTTCCTTTTATATAGCTGAATTAGAAGACTGAAGAATAAAGAAAATAGAGAAATTGAAATCCTTTTAAGATGTTTGCATCTAAATTAAGCAAAATTGTACGTTCTTTAATTATACACATACTAACTTACGACTATACATTTAATTATTTAGAATTAAATTATTCTACGTTTTATTAATCATAGGTAGACATCTCATATAAAATTGATATAAACTTCCTATGTGATACTTGATGTGACTTATTTCTACAGTATATTTTATTGTTTTATAAAAACTAAAAAATATACTACATGATACAGCTTTATGCTATACATTTATATTTTAATTATTTCAGGTCAAAATGAGCACTTATGTAAAGCCAAATCTACTGGCTGGCCCTGCTTCATCTGTTAATCGCCAAAGACGATACAAATCCAATCTTTACGAACCTGATTATCTAATTGTAAGTGATATTATTTGATATATATATATAACTTAGGCTTCTGAAGCCACAATAATGATAAAACTATACTTGAAGTTAACACATTTTGATTAAAATTCAACGCAAATGTATGTCAATACTTTCACATAATCAAAATATTTATTTTTTATATGCATTGAAAACCTTTCTTGAAATCATGCAAATTTATATGTTTTCCTTTTTATTGAATTTCATCCTCTGTGAAAATACTAATTCTCTTAACATCATGATTAAATAATTGTTACTATTTCACATTAAAATAAATTATGCAGTAATTGTGAGACATTTGTAGATCAAAACAATACCTTATGTCGAACAAATTAACAATAGCAATCTTATACCGTAGACTACAACGGTAAAATTTGCTATCTAATCCATCAACCTACTTTGTGTGGTGAAGCTAGTTTAGACTCAAGGCAATTGGTTAAGAAACAATAATGAAAAAATTCTGATAATCTTTCAGATCATCGGATAGATAAAATTTAGAATACAATGCTTAAAACATTTTTACACAAGTAAATATTAAAAAATGTACTGATAGCAATATTTGGTAATTGTGAAACTGTTTAATTGTATGTTGCAAATATACTTTTTTTATGTAGAGTATGGAGCCAGATGAACCAGTTTACGACTGTTTGAATTTACAACTGAAAGGATATGACTACACAGTGCTTGAAGCTTGTCAAAGTGAGATTCACAGATTTGCCGAGAACATGGGAATACAGGTTGACGAATGGTTTGTATATAATATTGAATGTATAAAACTAAAATGTTTCTATTATATAAAAATCAATCTAGAAATAAACATCTCAATAATTATGACAATTAGATAGCCAGCACCATCTAGTTATAAAAAGAAATGATCCTTTGCACTAGTATCAGTATACTTTTGTTATATGTTTAAAACTAGCAATTAGTGTAGTAGTAGTAGCAATTTAATATAAACAAATAACAGAACTTCCATTCTATCCTGATAATGAATAATTATAAACCTTAAATTATATTGAAGCATATATTTAGTTGTAATATTTGTGAATTTATAATTTGCTTAGTTAAAAAAATTTTTGAGTGCTTAAAAATATATTATATTTCACCAAGGCATGCAATTTTGATCCTATGAGCAAATATTTGATAGAACAATATAAATTCCTTCTTTTAAATTACATTTTGGATCGTTATAAATAAATAAAGATTTATTGAAAAAAATATTTATTAAATAAATAATGTTTTTAATTTATTAAATTTTTTTTTTTTTTTCAAAGTATAACATACATGCATACTACATTGCATAATGTCTACTTACATATTACAGTTGGGCAACTCCAGCACAACAACTGAAAGTTCAGCGGTTCAAGCCTGGAGGCACAGCTCTAGATGCTGAATACCATCTCAATATTTATGAACGAAATGTTCAGGTAATTATTTTATTTTATTAATATAGACCAAGGTTTCTCAAAGTTGGGTATGTATGGTGATAGTCAGGGGTACGCAACAAACTTAATGTAACACCTGTACTTAAATAATAGCACACATTTGACAATTAAAAGAAAACCTTCCTATTAACCCCTCTGATTATTGCCCTATATTATTATTGTACTCTACCTGGAGGTATTTTTAAAGGGGTTTTTCATAGTTCTTAACATAAAAAGGGGTACGCAGATGCATAAGTTTGAGAAACCCTGACAATATAGACTTATCATATTCATCATTATGAACTAAAAGTTAATGCTATATTTATGCTACTGTACTGGTTTCAATCCAAAGGTGAAATTGTCCAGATGTAATTTTTACTTTACATTTATTTGCAAATATTATATAGCTTGTAAGCTTCCTCACAGTTTCTTTTCATAAGAAAGGATTTTTTTATCTGGAAATTCATTAATTAACTTCAGTATTTATGAAATTTTCAATTTAAATATTGACGTTTAATATTTGAAATTATAATAAATTATTGAATGGCACAAAGATTTGCATTAAGGCAGTTGCAAACGAATATAGAGACTTTATTTTTTATGAGGTACAAAAACTTGTACTGCATTTTATTATCGCTTTTAACTTATAAAAAAAATCGTATGATTTAAACAGGTGTCAGATGTTCCGGCTTGGGCACTCGGTACACTGTTACGTGTGGCACGAGCCGTGTTACCCGAGGGGTGCACTCTCAACGTGCACGAACACACCATCGACCACGAGGAGATACGATATGTCCCCGACAACCAGCTGCTCGAACTGAAACAACAGCTGCAAGACATGGGAGGCAGCCGACAGGACAAAAAGAAGAAGAAATAATTTATCTTGCTGTGTGTTGTTATTGTAGATAAATGTGTTAGAAATTAGTTTAATAATAAAAGGATTAAATATTTCAGTTTACTTTTATTATGTAATGTAATAAAACATTAGCGAAAACCTTAAATGGCGTTCGGTACAGACCTTGGAAATAGACGATCTTTGAAAAAAATTGATGTTATATGATATTTTGAAGTGTGAAAGTTTTTTACCCGACTGCGTCAGAAGGAGGCTACTGTTCGAGCATATGTTTGTATGTATGTTTATTTGTTTGTTTATATGTATGTATGTCAATTTCTTTGGCACGCGCTACAACACAAATGGCTTGGTTGATTATAACGTATGACATATTAGAATCGTCTCTGTTTGGAATGAGACATAGGCTATATATTTTTTTTAAAATGGCGCCTGCAAATAGGTAAAGAGAGGGAGGGAAGACTTTTTATAATCAAAATTCCTCAACCATTCTAACAATATATTTGTCGGAGAGAGTTACTTACACGAGTATACGACCTAATTTATTGCATTAAATTGTCAACGGTGTCAAAATTGTCAAATTGTCAATATCAGTAGTCAATCTCACACTCATACAGCGTTAAAATAAATTTATGTTAGGACAAAAAAAATTAAGCACTCGAGTTTTTTGTTTTGATATTTTTAGTTTGCCATTCGATGTACTTTCCAATAAAACGCAAATAGAACAACTTGCACAAACAGAATTCTTTCAACCCTCCCCACCCGATAACCAAAATTCTGGATCCGTCAGTGACTCTCACGATATCCTTAAGTATTCACACCTAAAATGTCACCTCACGGGAAAGGATTAACTTAAGACGCAAATGCCAAGCAACGTTATAAAATACAGAATCAAAAATCATGTATCTAAATGCGACAGACGTGTTGCGTATCTTAACATGTCAAAATCTAATCTCAGGTAACCATTGTAACAAACTACCGTGACGTTGGTAATGTGGGT
>DWLI01000090.1:0-30695 GCA_018249915.1 Cecropterus dorantes dorantes
ATAGTCCTGTCCAGCTGAGCAGACACTCCAAAATCAACTAAAAGGAAATGAATAGATTATAGATAGGTGATTATAGTTATTTTATAAATAAATCTGGCAGGTGCCACACCTATTTATATTATAACATCAGTTTTAAGCAACAACGTCTTTCACTTTGAAGGGTTTAAGAAGAGACATTTCTACAAGGCATTCCAATGTAGTCTCTGAGATAGAAACTCATCTGTAAATAACCCCATTCTAATACTATTTGAGATTTATTATCTCTATGGATGGTAATTACTATTTACTATCAGATGGTCTGCACATTGAGCACTTAATGGATAAAATAGTATGTCAAATTTAAGATAATAGTTGTTCATTCTTACCAAGCTTCACTTCAGCATTGTCAGTAAGTAAGACATTCTGCCCTTTTATGTCACGATGGATAACTTTGTTAGAATGTAAATAGCTGAGACCCCTCAGAATTTCCCGACAGATGTACGATATCCACTCCTCTTTGAGAGATTGACCTTTGGTTGATTTTACTAAGTCTGTCACAGATCCTGTAATCATAAAACCACAGTTAATTATTTATAATCTGTAATGAATCATGTGCAAATTTTGTTCCTATTTCTTTTTACATCCTTATTAGAAATGATACATAGCATAAATTGAGAGGTAAATATAAATGTAAATGAATAGTTTGAAATTGTTTTGTAAAATCAAATCCTTTATTTCAACAAATTTGTGTAATTTTACATGTTTTGGAATCTTTCCTAGTATGTTAATCATGTAGTAGGGGAGTTCCTTCTTCTCTTCAGTCTCCTAGCAAGTTTAAATAATGTCCATTTGAGATAGAAGATAATTATTTTGCTTGTATAGTAAATACAACTAATAATATTTTAATGAGAATAATATAATACATACCAGCTCCACAGTATTCCATGACTAACCAGAGCTGGTCATCTTTCCCTGGGGGACTTTTCTTGATGAATGCACCATAGTATGTGGCTATGTTGCGGTGATTAGAGTATTTTTTAAGGACATTTATCTCAAGCTTTATCTCTTCCTCTTCGTCCTGTGTGACATCCATAACCTTGATAGCTGCAAGCTGGCCCGTTTTTGTGTGACGACCCTAAAAGTTTGATAGTGTGAGTGAAACTGTACATCAATAGAATATTACATACACTAAAGACATAATATGCTATTGTGTTAAAAATTTTCACATGTTAAGTAGGCCAAGATTGTAATTTAAAATTGTATTCTGTCATAGATAAAGTAAATAGTTTCCATATTTTTTCTGTTTTAACTTTTCCTGTTATAATTATTTAAAAAGAAAAAGATTTTGATTAAATTCATTAAGAGCATCATTAATATTAAAAACGTTAATTATACACAATAAGGTTTAATCTACTTGAAAGGGGCAATTAACCAAAGTAAAACCTGTCAGATATAATAGGCCACATCTTTATTGAAGCTGCCTGATAGGCATTAATTCTGCTCATTGACATTAATAGGCTATCCTACTCTACAACAGATAACAAATGAACATGTATTTTAATGCTTACAGTGATACAATTGTTTTATTGTTGTTACTTCTTGGAAAAAAATCAGTAACATAGGTACACAAATATACGACTATGTTACTATATTATATACGTACCTTGTATACTTGGCCATAAGTTCCATTTCCCACTACTTCTATTAGTTCGAATATACCAGCTGGGTCCTGAAAGCAGCCGTTCAATATAAATATATAGGAAAAAGCTAATTATAATCCTTATTATTGCACCTTCTTTATGATTCACGCCCTGTGAGATCATTGCTCCCAGCAATGGCTCCAGGGCGAGGGGCTAGACTAAGAACACGCAATGAGTTCATTTATAACAAACTAGATTCACATAAAAATACCTTTAGAGCGCTGAGGTCAATGTCGTCTAATGAACAATTTACAGACGGTGCCAGTTGATGCGCCATTTTGAGTATATTGTCACACACGAAGACAAAGCACGAGAACCTTACATCAATGTAAAAAGTGTATAAAAACCCTAATTACAACATTGGCGAAGAGATTAATTAGATTTTATTCTTTACATTTGAATAATTTATAAATCTCATTGTTTACAATTAAAATTACAGAAATTACAGATACACAATCTATACACCGCACACACACCCGGTGGGGATGCTACTTAACGAAACTCTCAAATCTACCATCAAAGGCTAATTTTCTACCATATTCTGCGAGTGTGACCAGTACAAGATAAGTAAAAAAGCTCTGATTTATGGTAGTTGTATTTTGATAGTAAGTAAAATATTCAGATGATAAAACGAAGAAAATCTAGATAAAAGTATTTTTATGAAGTAGGAGATGAACTAAGAAGTAGTAAATAACACATCAGAATATACATAGTGTACGAAGCGATGTGTAGTATTGCATCTATATATTTTTAATTAATACCCGAACAATGGCTTTGTAAAATGTCGTAGATACTTTTTAATCATACAATATTGTATTATTAATCTTCTCGTTATTGCACAACATGTCTATTTATCATCAAAGAGTTTAAGGGGCTAAATTTTATTTTTCGACGACGACTGTTTCGAGCTACGAGGACGGTAGTTTGAAGATTTATGGCTTTGTGGGTTGACTGTGGTGGCATTACAATCATATCTATATTTGCAGCAATGCAGTTGCTGAGTTCTAGTTTCGACAGTGCGGCTTTACATAATATATGATCACTTTATCTTTTTTAAATATAGGTAGTTACTCTTATTTCACTCTGGTATCCTTCTGAAGTCGCAACTTAATTGTAATTAGCGGTATATGGATAAACTTTTTCAACTAGGAAGACGGTAAAAAATGGCAGCTGGATATCACCACAACTATCTACTTAGGTACATTTAGTGAAGGTTTACATTTAATAAAGGTAGAGGACGGTTATAATAAAATAGGATTTATAAAAAATTAAATTAAATATTTTAGGTATGTGCGAGTTGATACTTTAGGAATCGAATTATTAATTGCGTCCGAACTCGTTCGATCCTCGTTGTACCTACGATATTTGCGTTTTTCTTTCAGCGTGTACTATGTGACACAAGTAAAGAGTTTTTTTAATAAATATTATCCTGCACCGCAGGGTGCAATCACAATAAGCAAGTAAATAAACAAGCAGTTGTTTATTTACTTGCTTATTGTGATTGTGAAATCGAGAAATGATAAAAAGTATAAGTATTTAACACACGTTTATTAACAAATTGAAATTATTCTGATGAATTTAAACATTATTTATGTTCTTCTATTAGATAGGTACCTACCACATTGGGAGCAAGAATCTCAGTATTTCATTCCAATAGATATAGTACATTATTATTCAATAAATGTTTTCTGCGTTGTCCATATTAAGCTAAACGCTAAGTATGATAGTTTGACACCTAGGTATATTTTTTATATTTTAATCCCTTTTCACTTATATTACACATAAATACTTAGTAAGTGGACACCTCAGTAATTAAGCATTATTTTAGATATTTGTTTCATATACCTTTAAATGTACCTACCTACAACAAGCATTTCACAAGACGTAGATATAGTGGATATCTGTAGGTAGGTAGGTACCTACCTAAATATAAAAAAGAAGAAAGACTACTGTCATAATTATTTTTAATGCTTATATTTATTTTTTTAATAAATACTGGCACAAAAGTTATTACACATATTCGAAAGGAAGAAGATAAATTTCTAAATGGAACATAAGAAAAACAAACGAATGTTTAGTATGGGTGTTCTTTTTCTGCTGAAAAAATTGTTTCCGCTACGGTGTTTTATTAAAACTTCGCATGTTGGTGAGTTTGTATTTATAATCAAAATGTCTTAAGATTTTTAAATTTTGTTCCGCTCCCGGAATGTATTATTTACGAGCTAAGGTCGTGGTCACCTGCGTTTAAAAAAAATAACAAGATATAGGTAATCGAAATTTTATACCATTACAATTTTTATGAAATAACATCTTTTCAAAAAGGGTTGGTAACAACTGACATTAGAACTTTAGTAATGATTCGTACAAAACAAATTTTAGTGAAATTGTAAAAACGACAAGAGACCCCACCGGCGTTCATTCACGAAACGACACCACACCCCTTTGATATTTACGCAACACTTGAATGACTTACCTCAAATCTGTTAAACTCTATTTTTTAATACACGGGTCTGTAGAATACCTACAATTGTTACGCTATTCCAAAGGACCCATGCATTTTCGGAATAAAAAGTAGCCTGTACTACAGTACCTCTGTGCCGAATTTCTTTCAGATCGAATCAGCCGTGTTCTGGCGTGATTAAATAACAACCATCCATCTAATGATCCTCACAGACTTTTGCCTTAGTAATATTAGTAAAGCTGTAAAGATTTTTATAGCTGTTAGAATGTTAGGTTAGAAAAGTGTACAAAATACGTACCTTATTAATTTAGGTACAAAAATTACTTTCATGTAAAAATAGTATTTTTCATTTTAGCTCCAATAACCTAGGTAGGTTCCAATAACTCCAATGGCTTAAACTATTTTTGGCTACTAGCCTTGGTAGTAGATCGTCTCTGTAGTTCTGGGATCAGAATGGGCTACGGTATCCCCTGCCTGTCGTAAGAGGCGATTAAAGAGTGGCTTATGGGGTTGCAGGCGGCAGGCGAACCGTCCAGCCAGGCGACCTCGGAAGGACGGCAGTATGTGTTGCATGCCATCGTATAAACCAGACGATACGGTGGGCTCAGCCGTTCATCTAGGAGCCTGATGTGGGAACGCGCTCAGAGGACACGTCCCTTTCGAGATCCCAGAGTCCTCTGCGCAGCGCCGAAACAGCCAAGGTGCGGTAAGAATCCCACATACACACGTCGCTCGCACGGCTTCGGGTTCCTTTTAAAGTTTTCCCCCTCTAGAGCAAATGGAAAGTAAGGTACCTTGGTCTAGTAATTTAGTTCAGTATCTAACTTCTTTTTTACAAAATTTTCAGGGAAAACATTTAAAAGTATTTTTAACATTTATCGATATATACACAAAATACCTAAACTTTATTAAAATGCCTATACATTTAATTAATTATTCATTATTGATGCACACCAATTGCTTTATAACAACTTTCGCTAATGAAAAGTTTGTGAAGAGTTATTTTATGTTCCTAGTTTTTTAGAAATATTTATCTATGTTTAGAGTTTAGAAAATTCGTGTGTCGGAGTGGTCGAATTTGTATAAATAATGAACTTCATTGTTCGGTTTTTGCTACAACAAATGGAGCGTTATTAAGGAACATAAAAATTAGGAAAGTTGAAAATATATTTAGCGTTTTCTTAACCGGACTTACTAAATATTTAAATTGTATTTTCAAGGCTAACATATATACATAAAGTATTCAAAATGGTTTGTCCAAGTACGCGTTAACACTTGAAAACAATTATAAAAAAAGTGTTTTCCAGTTTAGTAGACCGCTGCGGTATGACTGTTTTACTTCCTTAAAAATATCAGTTTCTCCTAAAATGATTTGTCACCAAGCATTAAAGTTACCTTGACAACTTTAATTGCCAATTTATTAAGGCACAGATCGGTCTTCTTATGCTTGTTCGATCAAGATTCGTGACCTCATAAATGTCATTATCTACGTGCTCCAATTTTATACACTCATTCTACTTTACAGACGTCGCTTAAATATCTATCTACATATCTAGGCAACTATGCGTTATCTGTGCTTATTTCTAGACTAGATGGAGCTCGTGGTACGAGTAAGGCGTGTGTTATTGCACAAACACCAAACGAAGATTATTGACTAGATATTAAGTATAGAAGTAAAATACAGCCTCGCTGCTACGTGCGGCTGCGCGGCCGTGCATACCGAATCGTAAGATCAAAGCACGCATAGGTACTTTACCAACACCGATACCCACACGCCTCCGATACGTGTACGCGAATCTCTGTGGTAGTGTAATAGAACACACAGGCGCAAGCGCACGGCAACACTAATAAAAGTATAATAAAAGTTACCAAGACAGAAGTGCGGCGTACGGTACTATTTGTTTGGAGGGAGGTTGGAGGCACTCATACAAGCGAGGGAGAGGCTGTGTTGGCGCGGCCTGCCAGTTTACCGTTGCGAGGCGCGTTGTGCGGCCGGACGCTGTCACCCGCGCGCCGCCGGCACCCTGAAGCACCGGTCTTCAAGCCTCTACTCACCATCGTCGACAGAATTCCCTGGAATTAACCCCCAGGACTATATGGACTTCAAACTGTGTACATTAGGGTGTTTATGGACTAATCACTCGAGTCTTTATCGTAGAGACGAAGTGCTACTACTCGTGCCTATTTCACTGAAGTGCTAAAGAGATTTCTGGTTCTTTATTGGATCTTTTTGCCACCAAAAAGGTAAGTTTTGAAAATCTTTACTAATTTAAGTAGTTTAAGTAGCTTCACTAATAAATTTACCAGTATAAGTTCCATGTAAGTAGGTGTTTGAATCAGCGACTAAAGAATAAAGAAAAAAAGTTCAAATAAGTTAGTCCACGTTGTCTCAGCGAGTAGGTACAGAAGCTATGATTCACAAAATAAATCGCCAGCTTTTCCGCTAACTTTTGTTTGCTTCATACTATTGTATGTAAAAGTGTAACAAATCCGTCAATATGATTTATGATGAGCAAAAAGAGCTTTCATTGCATTCTTTCATCCTATTAATCATATTTTTTTCAAATTGATACCCAGTACTTTTTAATAAAAAATCTGGTAAATAGGTATGGTTAGCTTATTTTTAATAAGTATTCACATTGGAATGCCAAGATTTATTCAGCTTCAGACTAATCCTGTTTTGGTATTTATGTATCTAAAACACATTACACATAGTTTTTCCTAATTCATATAGAAAAACAGGTTTACCTAACTATTAATTTGGTATAAAACGGGTTGTTAAATTCGTCGAGTTACAGGTAAACTAAATTATAATCACTAATAAATATTACATTATATTATTTTTATTATATTTATCATAACAATGACATTTTATTCTACATTATATGAAGGTGCGTATCGTGACATTTTTTTAAATAGTAATAGCTATTTCGATTCCATTACTACAATAGTAACTTGGGCGCAGGGGTAAATTTGATCGTCAATAAACATTCTGTATAGTGTAATATACATGATACAACTTGTTTTTAAGTTTGTGAATAGTACGGGTACAAAAATTTCTTAATGACTAAGTGTCTTGAAACACATTTTGTGCTATTATTGTAAAAAATGTTTATAATTATTATAAAGTAGTAAAAATAAAATATCAATTGTTTCATTTTACCAAATTTTCTAGTTATACTTCGAAGATTATAAATTATTAATGATTAACTTTTTAGTTTAACAATGTTAATGACCTGCGACAAGCGACAACCATAATACCAAATTTGTTTTAGACTACACCGATCGCATTTGGTGCCTTTCAATTTCCTTAAATACCCAGAAAAAAAATATTATTAGCTAATTAGTAGATATTCGAACAAAGCTTTCGATTTAATGAATAAAAGCACAAAAGTTTTGAAACTAAATCCAGGCGACGTAAAGCGCTCTTCACAGAATAAAGTAAAAATAATATTCTTATAGGTATGTTTAGAGGATAGTTATGGTATTGCCTTCTAGAGGGTGTCGTATTTCTTTGGATCTGTTATTAAAAACTGACAATCAAGACTGTTAATGTGATAAGTATTAATTAGTAAGTTTATTATTATTAAATTGTCAAGCGGACAAACATTAAAACACACATACGGACATCTGCATATACACATACATACACAGGTCAAAATCATAACTCTCGTTTCTGCTTCGTCGCAGTTAGGTGATAAATAATAAACGAATGTAACAATTATAAATTACAGTTCACAAATTGTCCTTTATAAATATCCTACTTGTTCTTGTACCAGCTAATATGATAAATTACACGGGTGGAAAGAAACGCAAGGGAAGTGACCATAGCGTGAAGTTAAAAGTCAGATGGGGCTCTATGAGGCTTTACTCAATAGATACTCGTATCAGCGGCGGCAGATAGGATCAAATTATTTTTGGGATGAAAGTTGAACAAGTTTTCTGTTTAGCGACAAACCACCATGTATAATAATATATACTGCCTTTTGGACAATGCTTCATTAGCGAGCGTATAATGAAACTGAAAGTAACAGAAGTTATGTAAATATACTGATCGTTAGTTACTCAAAACTAAATAGAAGAAAAGGCCGGCGTCTGTCTAGTCTTCTCGTTATGTGCGTACTTAATATTTTTCATAACTTAATTTAGTAACACATACACACAAAAAGTAATTTAGTTAAAAGTTAATAATTGAATTATTTATGCAACAGGAATTTATTTAAAAATAGTATCTTTGTTACTATTTATTCTCTCAACGTTGATGAAACAGTTGGGATTTTCCATTGTTAATGCGGAGAACTGTTAAAAGCACATGGCAGTCTAGAAATAACTGACACATTAATAACATACGATACAAAATTACTCAGGTATTTATTTATAAGTTTAATGCACAGGAACACAACAACTATTCATTATATTATTACTTGTGATATGATCATTTCAAACTTCACTTATGTAGTTACTCAATGTATGGTGTATGTGTAGGTCATAAAATAGTAGTAGTAATACTCCTTACGGCAAATTTCTAGTAGCCTTCGTCTTTGAAGGAAATCATCAGATATATTTTAAAAATAATTATATGAATTACAAAACAATACTGCCCAATCACCTGCTCCAATTACCTACATTTGTAATATACCTTTATCGTTGAAAACAAATCTATTATTCTTCTTATGGAAATAAATAATATTTCCTTATTTCGATTGTAAAATATTTTATGAGTGTTATTATACATATATTTATTATTTAATTTCCTGCAGTAAAATAGGTATTAGAAACATATTCTTATCGAAGTACTTGTAGGCGTCGTTTACTCAATTACCTATTCAACATGCCCTTAACAGATTGTATCAACATTTTTATACATAAAAATGTTATAGTTTCAGATAATCAACTTGTTTTTGTTATTTTTACCTTTATACAAAACAGTAATCTAGTAAGAATAGTAAGTAGTTAGAATTATGTTTTTGTTAGTATGAAAACGTAGTAAGATGCTATTAAGCTAACCAGCAGGGGTGCGCTCGGGGCGTGTACTATGATCATTGTTCGCAGCTTGCAAAGTAATACTGTATCCAATGACCTATGTAGATACTAAGAGATCCGCTGCGTTGCGATGATGTATTGCTATACATTTAATAAATGTTTTAGACACAAATATCTACTCAACCATTTAACATTTTCTTTTAACTTTCTTCTTATGGTTAAAATTGCTGTGTATAGTTATATGGTTTCTTTTTAACTTGTCCCCGTGTTAAGCAATAGACTTTATAATATTATATCGTTTTATGCTTTTAAGGGTCAGTAATTCCTTAAGTCCAATACAATGTTTAATTATTAAACTCTGTTTAAATCAACTTTTGGTATTTTTTTTTGTTTGTCGCGGAAAATATAAGTAAATAGGTAAACCCTACTAAAACCTGTTACAGTAAAACTTAAGATAGTGATAAATACATCTGCATTTAATTATAATCTATATGCACTTATCTTTTCCCCTTGGTAGATAGGTATACAATAAGGACTTCCCTCAAAATATAAGCTACTAAATATATATGCGACAAAGAGTCCTTTCAATTTCTCGATGGTATAACGAGAAAACTTATTTAAGAAAAACAAATGAATATCTTATTATTATTTATTACTTATTGGAAAAAACTATGTAGGTTTTTGTTGCAGACTCTAAAATAAATATAACTTAACCTAATGTGTATGAGAGACTTTACAATTTAAGCTGTATCAAACTAACCAGAATATATTTTATTGTATTTTATAAATGCACTTAGAGTATAAGTAGATAACTAAATCAATAGATTTGTTAAGGTATCCGTGTTCTGAGGTTTTTATTTTAGGTGGCTAAATTTTCCGCAAAGCAAGGATGGAGGACAAAAAATGCGTTTAATCGGCGTAGGCAAATTGGAGTGAAATGACCGACATGACACCTTGACCCCTCGTGGGCGCTCGTGGCGAGACGCTAGGCGGAAGGTTGGTGCTCAACCGACCGAGACGCACTCCTGCGCAGAAAGTGTTTGTCCTTGTCACAGCACAATGCCTAACCTTTGACCCTGCGACTAGTATATGCCATCGCATCATTACTCTTTCTATAATAGAGATCCAATTGTGCTTTACTATCCCATTATCGACCAATATGAATAATGCAATCGTGATGATATACTGTTTTATCGGTGTGCTGAGTCATTGTCAAATTATATATACTTATAGCACTTAATTGAAATTTATTCGTGGAAATAGATAAGTGGATTATTATTTTTGTTATAACTACTTCATTTCATGGACTTTTCTTAATTATTATAATGTAACAAAACTCACTTTGCATGTATTAATTGGGAAGAAGCGACTGAGGACAATGATGTTAACATATTTCATTCTAACATACATAAATTCGTTCTTTGGCTACAATTTTAACTGGTTAATCATGTGATAATGATCATTACCATAATCATTACCATCACTATGACTTGTGTCGCGTAAGTTTTAAGAGACAGGAACATTAGTTTCTTTCTGTGAATGTAATGTTACTCCCGAGTGAACTATTGATACTAGTTTTAATTATATACTTAAAAGCCTACTAATAGGCTATGTAGATATATAAATTACCATCAGATTCATGGAATAGGTAATTGATTCTCTTGATTCTTTGAAGTATTTGAAAGCTATAGAAAGGTACCTTTGTCTCAATTGATTCCGAAATTAATAAATTTGCATTTTGGGTATGTATTATATTCTATATCATTTACAAATAATAATTTATAAATGAGTATATGTTTATATTTTCATAATATTAGCAACTACGAATGAACAAAATCATATAGGATTGTCTTTTTATCTCAGCGTGCAAGATGTACAAATCAATTAACATTATTTCACATGTATAATATTAGTAGATTAAATAATATTTATGTATAATAAAATATAATATAATAAATATTATCTGGAATTTTAAAATGTTATGTATCGGACTCTACTCATGAAATGTATCTACCTCAAAACCAAATTATGTTTTATTACAATAACACCAATAGGCATTTGATCTGCATGATACGTGGTAAAAGGAAAACTTATATTTCCTTTTTAGACCCACATCGTTAATAGAAGGAAATCTATAAGCGAAAGTAGCGCTATGCGGAAAATAGTTAAGTTTGTTATCATCCTAAAATACATTACGGGCTAATTATTAATTAAACTCTTATTGTTAAATGACATTAAGTAACACACCTTGTAAAAAGATATATGCGGATGAATTTTCAAAGGCTAAGGCGTGACTAATCAGCACATTAAGCTTGATACATGTGTGTAATACACTTGAGCCAACATACAAACAATTTCGTGTATTCATACATCGAAACTGGCAGATATCTATACCCGCTGTCTAGTCGTTTTTGTCGAATATTAGAGTCGAAGAAACCGCTGAATACCGCTAGCGCCGCACTCGGTTATTGCTCTCAGATTCCGCAACAAATTAACATGTATTCGGTACAACTACATTTTATACTTAGTATTTTTACGATAAATATGGTATTTCACCATGTTATAACCACAAAGTTTCACAAAATTGCAAACACGAAAAAAAAAAATAACATAAAACAAAATATTGAAGTCGTGTTATTAAAAAAAAACTTAATTAAAATCGAGCTGTACTATCATTGTTTACAGGCAGCATAATATGGAAGTACTATTTTTAAATTATATAAATTAACAAAGACTGCATACCTTCGTCACAAACAAGGACGAGGTCATTATGCATTGTATTTTGAATCGAATTATTTTGTCTTCTAAGCTCGTGGTAGAGACCAATACTAAATTCAAGACGTGATACTATTTAAGTGACTTTGTAAATTTGCTTCCGAATAAAATAGATTTATATTTTATTGCTCTTTTAATATATTAGTCTGTATTGTCTATAGCATAATAAATCTAATTAGACTTCAATTAATGTAGGGTCGAATTTGTTCCATTTCTGAAAAAAATATTCTGTGACTTTATGATATCTTATAAAAAAAAAACAATAATACAAAACACAGGTTTTGTTCGTCATACGTTTATTGAGTTTCATGTTAAAACGATTGTATAGATTTGTATTATATTATTTGTGGTAGTACTGTAGTAGTTAATACTACAGTGTTATGTATAGGCTACTGAATTTTAAAGTTTTCTAAGCACAGTGTCTAAATAAACAATGAAAGTTTCTAAAGTCGAGAAATGTTTGAGTTAAATTTTGAATAAGATTATTTTTGTTTCCTTTTTTCTTTTGTATCCATAACTTTTGCAAAATTTATCCTGAATATAGGTGTTAATGTATTTGATTTTCTGTCTTTATTGACTTACCAAATTATGATGTATACACATCACACTTCAATTCTCATGTCTAATAAAGGGAAAGTTTTTACGAAGTCATCAACAAATATTCAAAAAATATAAAGTCTGCTCAATATAAAGTCAAAATAAAGTTCTATTTGTCTGTTCAATTTGGTCCATTTTATTTTGATTATAAATAACCAATTTTAAATTGTAAATAAAAACTGCTTTATGTTGGTACGCATGATAAAGAATTCAAGTATGACATTAGTATAGAAAAATAAAAATGGTTAAATTAATATTAGATTAAGTTAGAAAATATTCCACAGAAGAGCGTTATCGTTCATCAAGAACCCTTAAGGTAAAGGAACGCGATATACTTAGAATTCGAAAGAATAATATATTTACCTTCCTACTATGTACGAGTATGCGTATATGTATTACGTTTAAAAGGTTAACCTTAATCAGGATATCACTTATTTTGCTTAGTAATATTGTCATATTGTAATTGCATTAATGAAACCAGTGGAAGTTTCATTAATGCAATCAAAAAAATCTTCTTAAATTGCTATTTTATACATTATCTACATTTCATCCTTCTTCCTTTTAGTTACTTTAGTTACGTATTTTCCAATCCTTAAATGGAAAATATGTTACCATCAAAACATGAAAACATCAGGAAGTTTATTGAGAAGTGATTGATTTTTGTTGTTTGCCACTTTAGATTAAGACATTTTTGGACGGAATCAATATGCAATGTACATTTTACTATTTAAATTCTGGAGTTAAGTCGATAGAAGGATGCCATAGATAAAGGGATTACAGATCGAAAAATCTAATGTTAATATGCAACGGGACCAAAAGAAATACTTTCTTAAGAGAAACTTAATAGTAACATGGAAACATTGTATGTTAAATTTATGCGGACGTAGACTGGGGCTTATACAATAAAATCGACGGAAAAAACATTCTTAGAGCCGTAAAAGCAGTAGTGCAATAAAATCATAAATCAAACCAGGTTCAGTGAGATAGCTGAATGGCAATGAAGATAACAGAATAGAAGCATAAGTTTTAATTGTATAATCACATTTTATTATAAGTAAATCGATAGTGGGAAGAATGCCGAAAAAAGTCAGTCATATCTGAGATATACGTATAGCTAGTCTCAAAACAAGAACTGGTTTGTTGTTGAAATATTCGATGATAGAGTGCAAGTGAAAGTCATGATCGTACATATTATAAACAGTTCCGTTTAGATTTTCTATTTGGCAAAGCGATATGAGTAGACTACTTGAAAATTGGAATTTATAACAAGAGCCGAAAAACATATCATACGGCCTGCACCCACTAAGTCGCGAAATCGGACTTCTAATTGATCATTTATATTTGGACGCTTCTGAAGAGGTCTATAGGATTACGACTAATTTGTGAAACTTGGCTCCGTTATCTCTTAGGGGTGTCGGGGAGATTCTTCGAGCAAGCCTAAAAGTTGTATACTTTAAACTCAATTATATAAAAATTAAAAATATACAGACGTAATAGAATATTCAGGTCGTGCTGTCATATACACAAAATGTTGGCTGGCATTAGTAACCACTACCGGAAGTCAAACTTGGAACCCATATTCCGTAGTGTTCGAACTACTCTAACCGGTTAGCAATTACATTTCATGTTTATAAGCATAATTGAATCCAAACACGCATATTACAGACCTATTTTTTGTTTTTAGTTACACTTAGATTAAACTTGCAAAATATTTAATCTAACAGCTACATAAATATTGCATTTATTTACCTGTATATTATTTCGTTAACGTATAACGTGCCTACTTCTGTTACTTATTGTATGAGAATTATCACTTATTTTAAAGGTAGTAATAGGAAGGTAGTAATAGGAAGGCGTAGTTGGTAGCTTTTTGAACTGAAACATTCTAGGATAAATTTGCACTTTATCGGTATCACAATATCGGTAAAATATTGAGCCGACCCCACTGTTCATGGAGGAGCCAGATCAATTCATATGTTTAACATCCGAAAAGTATAGAGAATGAATGAAAGAATAGTGGAATTCTTGTAGAATCCCGTTAATTCCAGAAAAACCCTGTGTTTATAATATGCTCTATTATATTATTAATATTACATTAATATAAGATGTCGTTTTAAACAACTACAACAAAAGTTAATTGTTAAATAAATTAACCCACAAAAGTGTACATAACTAGTCATAAAAAACTTTTCAATTTAATTATTAATTGTCCTTAGTGTAAAGTAATTTAACGGAACTCTACTTGGTTTTATAATAAGTTTCATTTTTTTTATATTTCTACTTTCAATACAAGTCTAAGGTAGGTAGGTACTTATATAGTACCAGTATTAAATCTAGTTTGAATTGAAATATATGAACTTTTTAGTTCGCTCCTTACTTTATAACAAAGTAACTTATAAAAAGTTATTTCTTTTTGTAAGTGCTGATTGTTAACTTTCATTTAGTATGCAAAAGGAAACTAGGAAATTTCTTTTTCGGCCTTTTCTACTCTTGGAAATATATATCGTTACTTACTGGAAGTTCCATGGGAAATTACATATTGAATCTTTAAGCTGTATAAAATGCTCACACATATTTACTTAAATGCGCTGCTTAATAAGTCAGCGCGGGGATTAAGTGCAGTTTTAGGTATACATTTTAATCTGTTTTGTACTTTTCCAGCGATTCATTTGACCTTCAGCTTTTAGCGTATAGCCGGAACATTTGTCACGGAGGCTTGTTGAGATAAATACTTGTTTACTGTAAGCGCTGATATGGCTATATGTACCTATTTACTCATTTCGAACCGTATTTGTAAAGCTTTTATTGTTTTAGGTTACACGGTATTACTCTGATTTTATTGATTTGTCGATGGGCACCTAACAAGATTTCTTTTCTTTGTCGGCAATTACAGGCAGATCTCTGTAAGATATAAGATAGACAGATAGGCATGTCTTTAATTTAATAAATGATATTACGTATCCTTTAAATCGTGATTAAAAATTGCTGATATGAATCGAACTAAATAAAGCATTACAATAGTAACCAGTAAACCTTGTGTAGGTATACACATAAACTAGTTTTTAATATTGTTTACGCACGAATAACGGACTAAAAGGATGGAAAGGAAAGTAAAATTTTATTTTATATAGGGAATTATTTAATCTTTCATACATTGTTTGTAGAATTAAAAGACGTAAGAGGCAGGAACATACCATGCAACTATGTTAACTTTGTATGAGCGTCATATATAATTGACTATAAGCATATATACTCTTTAGAGACACCTTGAACTAAGGGTTACAATGATAAATTTAATGCCTAATGGCATTTTCTGCCTGTCAACCCTGGTCAACCCTGTCAACATCAATTGCCATATAATTTTGGTAGGCATATAAATAGTAAACCCAAACTATTATTTACTAAAATAATCCTACAGTATAAAATATTCAATATATATTTATATAGTACAATAATTATAATAATACATAAAATAATAAATATACTTACCTATGTATATAGTGTAGTCAGTGTATGTAGAACTTTACAAAACAGATAGAATTTATATTTCTTCATAAATTTAAGATATCCATAAAACGTATATAATATTGTGTACACGTTTCAATCATTATTCAAGTTAGTTGAATATGAGTTTCTATCTTTGTACTATGAATAAGATTAATCTTCCTGTTCAGTCACTCCCGTGTTGGTTACGGGTGCGTAATATTAATTTAATGATTTTAATTTGTCACTATGTATTCAGAAACATGGCTCAGATGAATCTGCAAATGAATAAAACCGCAACAGTGGTATCCAATTAAGTGGATTGCTAATAAAAGTGAAATCGAAGCGAGTGCAGTGTCCGCGAGCGGCGCGGCGGGGGGCGGGCGCTGCTCGCGACTCGCGACGCGCTCCGCTCCGCCACTCGTAGCAAAGAATACCTACGATACTTGCTCTATACTACCATGCTCTATGCTTCTGAAATTTCTGCCAAACATTATTGTATATTAATGCAGTTGTACTTTTGTGTTCATAATTCTAGGTTGGTTATGTTCATATTAAAAATAATTCTCTGTTGTAGCAACGCGTCTGTAATCAATGACTTTACATTCAAAGGGAATTGACTCAGTCGTTTTGGTGTGATGACGTATAGGATGCATATCGTATTACTTAATATTTCACTTAAATTTTACATAACTTAAAAAGTATAAATTCAGCAACCTCCGTTCTTCGTTTTTCTAATGTACTCTCCGCGCCCAAATCTTGTTTTTAGATCATTCGAAGTGCAACTGGATTCCAATTTCTTATATAAAGTATAATAAAGTTTGAATACTAGTTTTTTCTTCAGGTAGTTTATGTACAAACAATCGTCATGTTTCACGCACGCACCACGCGTGTTTCTTATCTAAATATAGGTGTGTAAGATTTTAATTAGAATATATTTTAGATCATGCCTTTATCATTCCGTTAGCAACAAATATAACCGGATAAACAAGGTAGGGCGTTGACTAGAATATTAATAAATCGAAATTTTCACTTCATTACTTCTCATATGTGCTTTATTACAATACTGATTATAAAGTCATAGTATTATAAAATTATATTATACATTCAATAACTCAAAGTGTATAAATATAGATAAGACGTGGACGTAGAGTTATAGTGCAGTATAACCTACATTTTTTTATTTTTATATGATTAGAAATTTAGAAATTAAATAAAAAAAAATAACTTGTAGTAGGTACTAATCTTAGTATATTTCCAAACTAAGATATCAAGACACTAATGAAATATACACGTTAATTTATTATTATACTTTCACGATATGGTATGATAAGTTATTAAAATTTACTGCCATGCTCCTCTAGTATAATTTTGTAGACACGGCCCCACTACTCGTATGCTGTCACTTTTATGCAGAGTAATATATTTTTTGATAATAATAAAACAAATGTTTCACGAATGTCATGTCCAGTCCGACTAAGGCCTATAAATTTGAAATTATTTTAGGTCTACCAAAACTGCAAAGTAGTTACGGCTTGTGAGAAGTAACAAGCCTACAATAGGTTTAAAACCTTTGGACAATTAATATAACAACGAGGTACCCCGTAATCAGTGCTCTTATTTTGTTTCACCTGATGGTATGTGGTTTTTTGCCGTCTATGCACATCTATAAGCAACTTCATGTAGAACAGGGATTCAGAAGTCAATAAAAGGTGCACTGGTACTTCCGATAATCGTCTCACATGAAAGCGAGTCTTAGTCCTTAGTCACCATTGCTCTAAAATGCGCCAAAAAGTAAAGTGGCATTTACAAATACCTCTTCAGTCTTATTGTCCAGCGCGCACCATTGTTGTATCTGCAGGCATGCAAAAATGAGGAGTGTTTGCTTCATACACATTTCCAGATAATTATTATATGAAGCTATTCAGAACAGGAGATCCACATTCAACCATAACCGAACCAAAAAGAGCTCTACGTTAATAAATAATCTATGTACTACACCCATTTATTAAAGAGCGGCGGTGCTTCATTAATTTAATATGTATGCTTGACAATATACGACCAAATCCTTAAAAAAATGTAATAAATATCAATAAATTCAGTTTACGATGCAGGTAAACAAGAGGGGGAGGGCGGCGCGGCACACGTTTCGGTCTAGCATGATTTATCTCCGCCTTAGATCCGGTTCGAGCCCAGCGCCACCCACGCCTTTTCTGTTCTAAAGTGCTCTATTATCACACCGAAATTATCGCTCAACTCTATCAAGCATCTATTCGCCGCTTTAAACTTAATAGTTTTTTAACATTTTCATATATAAAAATATTTGCAAGAAAATATTCACATTTTTTTTTCAAGGAACTAAAGATTTTTAAAATAAGTAGGTTGGTAGGTATGTATAAATACATATATAATGTAGTAAATGTGGCTTTTAGAGAATCAATTATTATGGAAGGTAAAAAACTTATTTTAATTTTAAATATAAGACAGTTCTTAATGTAAGCCATTTACACATTGAAGCATGCACATAGACACTAAAATTAATTTCAATACTCGTATACCTAGCAAATAACCTATTGCTCATGTATACTAATGTGTTTGTAGTTGTGTAGTTTTATTGTAAATTATATATACATTTTTTTATTAGTGTTGTTTAGGATGTAATATGCCAAAAATGTATACAAGGCAAAAATATTTTGAATTACCAGACGGATTAAAATTAGCCTGATCATTTTTAAGTGCTGGTCAAACAAACTGTTGAGAATTCTAAATCACTTGCTCGTGATTCACAAATGGTACATTTAAATAATACATTGTTTGAAAAATATATTTAAAGTACAAAAACGGCGCTCGAGATGTAGAATAGATACTGATTCTTTATGCAAATTTTATAAAATACCGTATCACGTGGCAAAAAATTCTACACTCAGTTGAATAATAATTGGGAACGCGTATTGTGGGTCCTAACGATGTCTTTATGAGAATATTGGCCAAGGTCTTCTTAGATGATTCATAATAACATAATAATATGTTGCGTTAATAGAATGTATAGTAATGTAAGTGCATGCATGACATTAAAAATATTATTACTATGACTAGGTAGGGAAAAAGATGTATCAGTACTCGTTTTATATAAATATCATAAGAATAGTATTAATTTAATCCACTAAAGCTAATTATTATTTGTTAAAAATAGTATAATAAAAGTAATATAGAGTAATATTATAATTATAGATAAAGAGAAATATTTTATAAAAGAGTATTAATAGGTACATACCGTTATTATACGCACAATTAAGAATATAATATGTTATAAATAAAATACATTTTTTACAAATATGTGTTCGACCTTAGAACATTTACCACGCTGCTACAAATATGTTTCACTTTTATCAAAACTACATCTGTACAACGTTTATTAAGACGTTTGAAAAGCAAACGTCTTAATAAATGTATATGATTATTTCCGCAATTAATACATAACTGTGTATATACTACAAATCACCAATATACATATTATAATATGTACATTCATAGTATGTACTACGCTGCTCATATATTTGATTAATTTCCACAATTATTTTAAATTGATCTAAAAATTTACTTAGTGTGATGTATGTGATGTTATGTGATCGAAAAAGTTAAATAAAATGTCGTCTAAATTCTCAACGATTAATATTTATTAACTTTTTCACTACTCAAGAAAGTAACAATTAATTATAACGTTTATCTTTTAAATTTAAATTTATTCATATTATTGATAGTAGCTAATCTAGATTGCCAAGACCTGACAAGATGTATGTAGCTAATTGCACGCCAATGCTAATATTGACCCATCCATCCTTGACGGTAACTATCTAATTTATAATATATTCCATAGGTAATCCAGTTATCTCTATTTAGCTCTACTAATAAATTTATTTTTAGTGTGTTAAAAATGTTTTAAATAGTTTTAAATAGTCAGACACATCAGTTACAGTTTATTTTGCTTATCTATTTTTTTTTCAATCTTACGTGTATAAGAAATACTTATTAAATTTGTTTATGAAACAATGCCACATAAATAGATACATGATTCCTTTTATTAATTAAAAATATTTGACCTAAACGATCATTTAATAACGCTGAATGATTTCAATGTATTGATAGTATACGTTTTGAATATATTAAAAAATGTAAAATAAATACGTGACTAATATATGCTTAGTCCGACACGTACTTAATCATTATTTTATGAACTCAAACGTTATTTGATAATTCTAACGATGAGTAAATACTCGTCTTGTATTGATTTGTTGACTACTGGGTATATTAAATGTCAATAGTTCATTAAGTATTATGTAAATAAAATTCTAATATGATTCAATTGCTGCTTTCAAATTAAATTACATAACAACGGATATTAAAGGATTATAGAATTCACTTGTAACAGAAATTGCATTGTCTTAATCAAGAAAATCTACAAAATAAGCAGCTCGAAAACTTTAAACATGTCTATCACAAGGTATTGTGTGTTTTCCATAGAACAGTAGGTATAAGAACCTGACTTAATAGCGTTATTACCGGTAGTGGTCGTGGAGCTACCGAGTAATTACCTTTCGTTGCTGAAAAAGAAAGCCTGAAACTTATACGTGACAAATCGGGTTGATTGCTCATAGATCATGCAAATAAAACGGAGCTTGTGCTACTATCGAGACACATCACGATTCGTTTGACGTGACTCTCACGTACCGCGCCGATGTGCGCTCTCGTGACTCCGTGAGTGCGCTGCGTACTACGCGCTGGCGTGCCATCAATGCTATATTACGGTTAGGTCTTAGGCGAGGTCTTCATCGCATCTTAGCTTAGTCTTTTCGAATCGATTTGGCCTAGTTTGACAATTTTTAAATTCGATCAATAGAGACCATTTTTAAATTTAATTTCTAGTGACATAGTATGATGCCACAAATAAAAACTTTGAGGTTAGAACGCCATTTTGATATAAAACAGCAGATATTCTTATTTGTGATACTCGTAGCTTGACGTGTCTTCTAATGTACGCCTTACTCTGTGTGATTTGTATAGTATAATAAGTATATGTTATAAGTATTCAATAAAATTCTTATTACTGACGCCAATAATCTAATAACATATCTAGTATTATTCTGTTCTATGGGTTTGCCAGTTTGGCTCTGATTTCAATCAAGTGTCAAAGTTGTACAACCTTGTCATTAAATGCAAGAAGACTAAAAGGATTTTTTATTAAAATACTCTCGTTACACATTTTCATCAGTAACACTAACTTACATTAGTTAGTGTTACTGATGAAAAGGTTTTTAAATATAGCTCTATCTGTAACACAAATACGAGTGTATGCCATGTTTGTACTCATTTTTTGTAGCCGCATACATCAATCTGCGGTGCGCTGGTTTGCGTATAAACTTTCTTCAACGCTGCTCGAGCTCTGTCAATGCATCATCATTATTGATTGACCGTTTGACCCCAGCCAACAATTTGTTACTTTTGTATTGTAGCAGACATAATCAAGAAAATATTACGAACTACGAAATATCAACACCTTTTGGAAATATGTTTGTATAAATTATAATCTTTTGCACTTTATTACTTACCTTACTGTAATTTTCTCATTTAGAATTAAGGTTTTGCGAGGCAATTTCATTACAGCATTTTTAGCATTTTATGAATCTCGGCATAAAACCTTGTATAAAAGGTTACATAATATTATTAAAGCGTCGAAATGACTATACCTAGTCATAAAATTGATTACAAGTAACAAAATATAGTTAAGTGATACTTTAAATTTTATTTTAAATATAGTAAACTTTGCATACGGTTAAAACATATAAGAAGCATTTATTCGACAAAGCAACAATGTATGTTGGATAAGATTTTAATTGGTGGATTCATAATTATAAACAGAAAGACAGGGTAAGATTACCGTGAAGGAAATAAGAAATTAATAAGTAAGTAGGTAGTGTTTGTTGAGTTATAGCCGATAAAGTGAATTTCTATACGGTGTCGAGCACTTTCCTGCATCGCGGAAGAGTGTTAAATAGCAATGTACAGTGATGAATAAGCTATGTATTTTAGGGTGCTGTCACATTGAGAGCTAGTATTTACTACATTTAACGTTATATAAACGTGAAATGGCGTATAGTATTGCCGAATATTGTTACACTAGACGAAATATTGATGAAAGTTAATAAACGTAGTCATTTGGCGGCTACGCTATTTTAAGCAGAAAACCATTATTCAAGTCATAGAAAAGAGAAACATAAAAATAAAGTGGTTTAATAAGTCCTGCATTTGTAATTTGGTGTTCTATACACCTTTAATTTTCCAGTAAGTAAACATTAACAACCTAAAGATCACCTCACGTTTTCTTGCTTGTGAGCCTGACCCTTCCGAAGATAGGTATGACATTGACGCCGTGTAGGATTTTATCTACATCAAATATCCATTATGCGCATGCATGTTGGGTCATACCAACAACAAATTGTGAGTATTATATGTCGGAGCAACGAGCTGATGTGAAGCAACATGCATAAAGTATGGATGCGCACCATGCGTGCAGTCTGCCCAGTGCAAATGAAAGCGCAATTTTACTCACGTTGTGTGCGATACTAAGATCAGTGCAGACATAATGATAGTTGAACTGCACTGGCGTGAGTTGCGTGGCGCGCTTGATGCGGCTATACGAAGATGCGCGAGACTTACTTTCATCGTAGCGTACGCGTCTGGTGACTAACATTATTGACGCATTCCATTGGCTGTGATTTAAACCGTAAACTCTAAATTACGATTACGATCTAAAGTTTGCTTTCGTATAAGTTTGCAATAAAGCAAGCATACGACATGATGTGATCACTGCTGTCATGGACGTCATATGGTAAACGTTTCCTTGTGATTATAGTTTCATTAAAACTTTTAACGACCGACCTGCGTTGCACCTACTATAATGAACACGGAAACCTTTGACGATTTTACGTAAATTTATATCTGTTATAGACATTTATGTCGGTGAAGTACGTAGTTATCTGGAGAATCGATAATATGCAAGTAAAATAGGTACATTTTGTAATGATGCACTATAATGTTTATGTACAAATTATGTCTTTCTGACTCAACTTATCATTAAATTTGTCTAACGATCTACTTAAAACTTGCGTGGTATACCATTGTAATTAAACTTTGAAATGTCATTATTGCGATCCATTTCTAATTAAACACTGTAATGGCAGACATCTGTATGTCAAATGTTCCAAATTAATGGCTGGTATTCGTAGTGATGAGCCACGGCGTAGTTAAGAGGTCGAGTCGGTGCGTATCGCGTATATAACGTATACTTAAATTACCTCGCCGAAAAGAAAAAGTGTTCCAATTGAGCTGTGTAAGAGCTAGACGTAAATCAAATTGAAGATGCCCGATAAAGTGGATAATAATTAGTGGAAGATGTGAAAGCGTTGGGAGAAAAATTCGTGAGAGTTAGTGTTAGTGTGATTGTGCATCTGGCGAGCGAGGGACATCCGGTTGCGGTTTGCGCGGCCTCACTCGAGAACGTTGGTATTCTGAACTTCTGTCTTATAATCATCTTATGATATGTAACACGCTCTATTATAAGGCGAGGGATAGGTGAAAGATACATGGTAAAATTATGATTTTATAAATAATCATCTGCTACCTCATTGCTGTGTTAATATTTTCTGAAAATTGACATTTTTGGCATTAATTAACTATAGTGCGACATGATCACCTATTCGGTAGAGTCACCTTAACTTATAAGCATAGCACATATCATTTTAAATGTATTTAGATAGCGCCACATACTGTCTCGTCGCATATATTAACGATAAACTGAGCCCAGTGGTTGAATTCGTGTTTAAGAATATGTACCATAACTTGTGATAGAGTAAATAAATTTTATCGAAACTAAACTAACCCAAATATTACTCAAGACACACTGTGATAATATATATTAAATTAAATTCCGTTGTTTTGTTTTTAAATAGACAAACAGACACAAAACTCTTAAAATCTATTTTGTATTTAGTGTATATGTATATCTACATGCTATTTTTACATTTTTATTATATGTACGAGTATGTGCTAAAAATAATCACTTTCAACAGAGATTATTTAAACATTTGACACTTTAAATAACTTATTTTTCTTAAACAAAGACAACATGTTTTATCTTTGTGTTCTTGTGTAAGAAATAGCGGTTATATTTAGCCACATTACTGTTATGTACTTACATTCCATGGAAAAAACCAGAATATAGGTATGTAGGAAATGCAAAAAATAGGACACACTTGTATATAATTAATCAGTATATATATTGCCAATAACATCCAACAATATGTGTATGTTTACGCTATTTACTTGTATGTTTAAAACTTGCTTCAGTATTTAAGAAAAGTGTGAACAAGTATCGCGATGAAGCCAAAAGGTCTCCTGCGGTTAACCAAGATAGCTTCTGTTTCGTACACTTTAACTAAACAACGTATGTATAGTTGTAGATACTAACAGAATATATATGTTGAGGAAAACTTGTTTACTTAATAGTTACTGATTATCACATCGGCGACTAAGGGGTCTTTGTTTTCAGGGTTCCGTTATTTACCAAATGACACTTAACGGAACATACTCGTATATAACTTCGTACCGTTCCTCGGTCCTTATATCAGACTTATTTTATTACGATAAAAAAAATAGAGCAGTAATACGAAAAAAAATATCAGTGGAATTAGAAATAGGGCATTGGAACATGTAGCTATATTTTACATGTATAGTTTTTAGGTAGAGAATATTTTTGGTCACACGCTACGTTCAGTTTTAATTTTTATTCTTATAGAATCCATAGCAATACTATAACACTCACACAAGTATAAACTCATTTTACTACAAAACGTAAATGTTCCAAATTCTTGAGGAGCAGGAAAGTACAGTAGGTACATTATAGTTCTCTATAATGAAACAAACATAGAATTAATTGTTGAAAAAAATTTTACACGCCATATTTCATTAAGCAACCAAAGTGCTATATAGCTTTTACATGTTATTGGAATGTTCTCTTCTTAGCCGTTTCTAATTTATGACTTATGATGTCAAAGTGCAAACTTGAGTTAATCGTAGGTATATAACAAGAAATCAGGAAGTTATTAGACGTCTGATTTAAATTCTAAGTAGTTACACGATACTGTAATCCTTATTTAGGTGCAATAACGTTTGTGTAGCGACACCTACATACAATATTAACATATAAGTAAGTGTCAGCTATGTTGCTCTCAATAAAACTTATAATTATTATGGATTTGTAGACCTTTATGATGACTAATAAAATACATTGTTGTGCTTTCTGCTGCCTCTATGTAGGAAGTAACAAAACAGGTAATAAATATGAAGTTCCCGTCCATAGTCAAAAATAAGTATGTTTTAATCTCGAAAGTTTGTAATATCGGCCATAAAGTGAACAATGATTATGAATAAATTTTAATCGCTTCGAATTGAGTTGATCACATAATAATTATGATAGAACTTCACTTACAGGTTCGTTATGTCATTTATAATATCGATCAACTCGACTGTTATGATAAAGTGCGTGGCATTACACGATATACGTATAAAAGGAATATAAATGATTACTGTAGTATAATTACAGGTACAATAGTAGTACCGAGAAGTACTATGATAATGACAGGTACCGGTAGCGATTATGCAACGAGCCGGACTCAGGACAATGTTAAGAATATTTATACCGCGCAAGCTCCGTGACTAGTTCCAATACTCATTCCACTACACGTTTGATATATATTTATCGCCAGCTTTTGCTACGTTCTGCGAATGTTTCTTAAGAAAATTATGTACGACTCCTACCTTTTCTGACTGCTCGCCACGAATCTGGATAAACGAATTTTCCATTTTACTCAGGGCTTTGTATAAAAAAAGAAAACACATATAATTTGTAGTTTTTTTTAAGTTTTGAACGTGGTGATATACCTTTCGTGATTTGACACCTATAACTGTGTTAAGTACGAGTATATACTGCTGTGCTTTAGTTAAAAGTGTGCTGTAATATACATACCTACTAACATAAAGCTCTTCAACTTAGTCCGCAGAGCAGCAATACATCTATGGTTGACTTCAGATAGATTTTTTATCCTATCTGGGGTTGATTACAGATGTCCAAAACCGTTTTAGACCATTGATGGTCAGGTGGACTACATGCTCGTTTGCTAGTTCAAGAAAATAGTTATGACTTTCTTTATTTACTATATGATTGTAATGTTTGACATTTTTTATAGAGTTATTAGATTACTATTAATCTCTCGATCGGGAGTTCATGGTTCGAATCCCAGGCACGCACCACTGATTTTTCTAAAATGTTGTGTGTATTAGAAGATAATTATCACTGCTTTACGGTAAAGGAAAACATCGCGAGGAAACCTACATATCTGAGAGTTCTTTAACAGTTCTTAAAGATGTGTGAAGTCTACCAATTCGCACTTGGCCAGCGCGGTAGACTATGGCCTGAAACTCTCTCAGTCTGAGAGAACATCCGTGCCAGCAGTGGCACAATAACGCCTTGACGGAATTAGATAACTATACTTTTAATCGGCTATTTCCTCTTATGTTCTATGATAGCCCATAACTTATTGGTAGACGTAACGTCATACAATACTTGAAATTTGATAGAAGGTGGTTAAAACAAGTTTTATGGTTAAAGTTAGAGTAAATAACATTACAAAATTTCACATTGCTTCGTTAAAAGTTTGAGCAAACGTTGAGACTGATGTTGTATTAATTGAAAAATGTTTTTGCTATTATATAATTATGTTTCTGTACAACCACCATATATAAATATATTCAAAAATGAGCATGTCTGTTTGTATTAATGTACCAATAATAAATTAATTAATAACTAGCACTCATTATTATTCATTAATTACTAATGGTAAATTAATGATAATATTATGGCTCTATTTAATAAAATAAAATCTTCAACTTTTAAATATGTTAATAGAACCGATATGAAAATACTTAGTTAAAGATCTATGTAGTCTTATTTAACTATACACACATATTCAGCTATGTTTATCATAAAAATAATATAGACTTATGTGTCTATATGTTCTGGTACTCAATTTATTGCAACTTAAGAATAATGTTTCTATAATAGAGTTTTTTTTTTAAATTTGATTATACTTAAAATGAGTTAGTATTCATAGTAACTGTTTTTTAGTTGAAACGCTTTGCATAATGCACTAGTGCTATAATGGGGGCTGAATCACAAAGTGAAGAGTTTCTCCTCTATAGAAAATAGTCTAGACCCAAATAATAGATTGAAACTTTCAGACAACATTTCTTTTCGCTAAAAAAACTTTTTAACGAATCAACAAAAGCTGTTTGCATAGCGTGAATCGTTCGAGCACTCGTGTGTGAGTGTGGTGTGTGGGGCTTGAAGAGTGACATTTGATTTCCACTCGACTAGAAACTTGGAGCATGCAAAGGGTGTGGCGGGAATGCACTCGAGTCGAGAGCGAGGCCCTGATGCTCCGCGCGACAAAAATACTACTTTTTCATCACTACGTTTTATTTCAAATCTGAGTTTACAAAAACTAACTAGAAATCGAATAAAAACGGTGCTAATTATTATTATTGGATATTGGTGCTAATTATATTTATTGGATGGGATATATTATTTTGTTACAAAAACATATATGCCGATTTTAATACTAATACCATATTTCTAAGGTTCCGTAAAATTTTGTCTAATGCAGTATTGTTTTAACTCGATTAGTTACATAGTATTGATTATTTATTGGGGAAGTAATTGCATGGAAGTGAATTCAGTTGCTTTAAATTTTTAATTAAAATACAGCATAAGATTGTATCACAGTTCATAATAAATTAACAGCATTAAATATTTCAAAGAACGCTGTTATTATCGATACGGCGACTAAGGTCAATAATTGTATTATGGGCACATAAAACTAACAATTTAATTGAATATAGTGTAATTAAAATTATTTAAATATAATGTAATTAGTTTTTTATAATGAATACATTGTTATCATATATTTTGCAATTATTTATGCTTTTTATTTCAGCAATTCAATTATGTTAACATAAATGTTGTTATGATTTCAAATTTTTCAGAAATATTTTTAGAATATATTTAAAAAATAACGTATGTTTATTGGAATTATAAACAAGTAACTTTTTGAAATAAAATTCATAAAAATATGTAAATTATATATAAAAAACAGTAATTGGATGGGATATATTATTTTGCTTCAATTACTTTATAGTAATTGTTTATTTTGATTCAATCACATCATTGTGATGAGGAGTGATAGTCGAATGATTGAAACTTGGTTCGAATCCCAGGCACCACAGATTTTACTCAAATTATGTGCGTATTAAAAGTTAATTATTACTGCTTTACAATGAAGGAAAACATAGTGAGGAATCCAATACACCTGAGAGTTCTTTAAAGAAAGGTGGTCGCAAAGGTGTGTGAAGTCGACCAATTCGCACTTGGTCAGCGCGGTGGACTATGGCCTGAAACTCTCTCAATCTGAGAGAAGACCCATGTCAGCAGTGGCACAATAATGGGTTGACGATAACACACAAATTTGAGTTAACCAGTTTATGATTGATTTGCTTTTTTATCATTGAAACCAGATTGATGTCCAGAGGTGAAACTTAAAAGGCAAAGCTTAATATTAGGCGTCTCTACACTATTTCAACGGAAAAAAACCGCATCTGTAATCCGCTACAGGAAGGACTCGTGTCTTTGAACTCCGTGTAAGTTTCCGGCGTGGATGATTTTAAATTAAGCGGGCTGTTTACTCGTCTGCGACTGTCTTTATCTTTTTTATTTTTTAAGTATCTTTACCTAATAAAACAAATATAGTAATGATGTAGTCAATAAGTCGCTATACTTCTACTCATTTTTCCTTACAACTAAATATTTCCACTTTTCCATCGAAGTGGGGTAACGATACGGTTATATAACGATCTTTAATAAATGGTTATGTTTAAGGCAATATTACACGCGTGGGTGGTAATCGAATTCACGACACCCTAAGATTCAAATGGCCTATAAATTTTACAGCTTTGCGCGTATCATTAGCATGCGAGCTTATACCAGGACATGATTAACATGCTGTCAAAGCTCGTATGATTAAAAATAATATTATTTATATTATATTGTAATCCTTCCCAAATAAGAAGCACTGCTACTGCTAGATTAAGATACCGAGGAAAGGTGGTTAAGGAATATATCTTGACAAATTGGTCTGATTATATATAATTTATGTTTATAGGAGTACAATTATCGGCAAAACATGCAAAAAACTATACGGTTATACATTATAAAAGTACGTTAAAAAATTAATAATCTACGTACATTGATACAACTCTACCTACCTACAGTAGCGTAGCGTGGTGTTTGGTCGCCCGCGGCGGAAATTTAAATTAAAAAAAATGGCATTAAAAAAAATATTGACTATGTACATTGACGACCAAAAAAATAGTCGGCAAACTTAATGCTGCCGCCCTCTAAGTATGCCGTTCAGGATCGCAAGTTGACTTTCGAGGTCTTTTCAACAAAAAATACTGATTATACGAAAAAAAGGAAATTTTGCCGCTGCTTAAAATTTGCCGCCCGGAGCGGTTCGCCCCTCCACCCCTCCCCCACGCTACGCCACTGCCTACCTAACTCTACCTAAAGATTGAAACTCTTAAACAGCTTTGCTGGTTTTACCAGTTTGCTTATTCGCTTATAGATGTATGATTTTTTTTAGTTTCCTAGTTAATTCCATACGTCTTCAAAACAATCACTAATAATATAACATTCATATACAGTACAATTTGGCACACCATTGCTTAAGTACCAAATACAGCATAAAAATATTGTACAATTTGTCATAAAAATGTTTTATACAAATAGCTTATTTCCTTATCGCTTACCATTGAAATTGAAGTGAATGCGAAGCCAGTAGAGTGTTTTGTTATTTTTATGCTCTGTCTGAAGTCCGATGCAACTGTACAATTTGTACGGTAAAATACAATGAAAATATACACTTTGTACATTTCTATTAGGTACTATACTGTTGTTGTTCTTTATGAAAGTTGTAAAATAAATTTAAATTTCGTTCATTAATTGTTTTGTTTCACTAACGAAAAATTATTAAAATATATTTAACCTCTCAAAACATATAAAAGAAATGAAATAATGTGAATTAATGATGTAAAAATGTGTTTTTTGTTGAACCTAAAAATGTATTATAGAATGAACCCCAATTTTGTTCTAAACCTAAAATAGTTAAGTAGACATTAACATATTTTAAGATGGTGGGAACCTTCGTTATTAGACTTCGGAATCTAGTAACACAGCTTCCCATGGATGTAGCCAGGATTCTCAACAGGGAGGGGATCCAGAATGTTGGGGGGAGGAAGGGTGCAAATCGGATTTTGAAATTTTTTCATACTCTAATGTCATTGCATACATTGCATTGCGTTCGTTTTTAGTAACAGTGCTTACAGATGTGATTTGTTTTTCGCTTGACCGCTCTGCGGGTGCAGCTACCCCCCTATTCGAACCTGGCTACGCCCATGCACATACCACCTACTAACATCAGTGTTAAGTGCTGCTGTCTTCTGATTTTATACTTATATGCTGTTTCAATTTAGTAGTTAGTAGTTAGTCCTTT
>DWLI01000091.1:0-30633 GCA_018249915.1 Cecropterus dorantes dorantes
AAAAGAAATTCAAAAAACCGCATATCGTGAGTACCCGTAACATATTAAAATGTATCAGTTCCGCGATAATATTAGTTGATGTCATAAACATGAATACCTACATAAAGGGCTAGATTCAGAATAGACTTTTAAATTGATTTCACTAGGATCGAACCCGGAACCTTCTGCGCAGTACACCGGCGACGCCTGCATGATACCATGTATAAATAAATGGTTCGTGTTTTAATTGTGATAAACATGAGTACGTACTCAAAAAGCAAGATTCAGAATTAATATCTACATTGATTTCATTAGGATCGGACCCGGAATCTATTTTACAACACATCGACGCGGCCTGCTTTATATTATCTACTTTTGTTTGTAGTGAAATTCGTAATTACTTTATTCATCTGATATGTTTAATTAAATCGAATTTATGTTGGATTCCAAATCCGATAGTAGGTACTCAAATATCCAATAAATTTAATAAAGATTTAACACATTTTAAAATAAATACTGCATTTTGCAGTTTTCACCGTGAATATGGAATTATAATTTCATAGAAGCAACCCAACACCGCGTCCAAACTGATTAATTCACGCGAAAACTTTTAATTACTAGTGGGTTTTATTCGTGTCGCATTTGCAGGTTTGTCTTGGCGTCAGCCAGGCTATTGTGAACGGAAAGCCGATGTTCGTTGTAAAAGTTGAGCGCCATATTGTAGAGCCTTCCGGATTCATTCATCAAACAATGACGGTCCTCACTCTTAGAGGTACACTGCTTACACTACTCGTGTATTTTAATTAAAAGCTTTAAAGCGTTTGCGGGCTTTATTCTCATCGGCGATTATTTCTACGCTTTCATCCTTTTATGCGGTTTGATTAAAGTTTCATTATGGTCCGTTTTCATATTGTTTAACATTTGAATATATTACATTCAATTTTCTGGTTTATTTGTTTTATTTGAGTTGGTTTTTGTTATCTAGGATTTCCGAAGACGTATTTTATTTTGTATTTTTGCACAAAAAATGATACATCTTTCTAGCAAGAAGATTAAAGAAAAAACATGTTTAGTAGTGTTGTTTTATTTATTTATTCTCGTAGGATATATGGTGAGTCACGAGTGGGTGGACAACAGCTACATTTTTCATATAAACCCCCTATTGCGGGTGACTCCTGAAAAGGATGAAATAGAACAACATGAACCGTTGCGCGAAAAATGGCGGAACGATTTACAATTGATGTCGGATTACTTGGACTTTAAAGTAAATTATATAATTAAATATTAATTATTATTATTCTATGCACATTGGAGTATGATCACAACTAGTTTGCTCTTTAATACACCATCTGCTTTCACTTCTGCAATTGCATTTAGATTCTACATGTATGTAATTTAAGAGTAAATGTAATTTACTTCCAAACGTTTCATACTTAAACAAATTAAAAGAAATACTTTAACAAATAATATTTTTAACAATTAAAATAAGTAGATTATAGTAACAAGAGTTAGTACTATAGTTAAAAAAATACACACTGAAATAACACACTGAGCAATGTATTTTAAAGATTTTTTTAACTGCTTAATTCCAGATTTTTTTATCAGATAAAATAGCAAACGGGCATGCAGTTCACCCGATAGTAAGTGTTACTGTCGCCTATGGACATCTCAAATTCATATACGAGTCGAACAGGGGCTCTATCTAAAGTCGATCACAGATGCGTTGCTACTCCCGAGAATTGATATGGTCGCCTTATATATAAGTGAGCAAATATAACCGTCCAACGACAACAAGTGATTCACGCTAGAAATAGGTGAGGCGGTGTTACCTCCCCGGTCGAACTACTCTGGTTCTACCATCTGGTCTCTTACTAATTTAAGCTTAGAAACCTACGTCAATGTTAGATTATTTTTTTCGTGTTATAGAGCGCTAGATCATCAGAAGGCGCTAGATATGTAAGTGAGAATGGAGAGTTAACAGCTATAATCCGTGACTATTTGCAAACCCTGCTTCTCTTGCGTCCACACGATGCTCTACACTTCACCAGACATTACTTTGGGTCAGCTCTATCATCGTTGGACTTGCCTCATGACGACTACTTCGATCCCTGTATGAAACAAGTCAGATACTTTTTCTTTGAAGAATGATTATGTTTTTTTTGTTGTTATTTAGTATAATTGGATTTTTTTCTTACTATATTTTGTTAGTGCGATTATATTACAATTATTCAATATCAGTATTCAGTAACCGTATTTGAACTGTTTTGATAAAGTCATTCATCGATTAAAAAATTATGAAACGTTTTTGTTTATTTCCTTTTAAATATCACATTTGAAGTTCACTTATATTTAAACTTCACTTATTAATTGTTTTAGAAATACGTTTTATTTTGTTGGACGTTGCTTTTCATATTAGTAGTTCTTTTATAAAATTGCTATCGTTATTCTATAGATGTCTATAAAATTAAATGTAACTCACAAAAGATCTTTTATTTCTTAAACAAACAACCTACTTCGCTAACTTCTCAGACTCGTAAGATTTAGGAACCGCAAAACTATATATGTACAAGTTGCGAAAGTTTCATTTCAATCTGGCTAGTGGCTTTTACGTGAAAATCTTACAAACAAGCTATTAAACCTTTGCTCTGCAGAATAGCGACTAGACGGCGAAGATTACACTAGATTTATTTCATTTTACTGTTTTTCACAACAGACGGTATGCACTCTTTAGATATGCTCTCGTAAGTTCATTGAAACCGTCGTTGTTTCAGTTTAGAGTACAGAAGTTTTAATAAATTTGCATAGCATATAATACGCATATTTTATTATTTTAGATGAAATTGCTATTGAAATATAAGTTGTTTTAACACTAATATTTTTAAACAATATAGCTACAATTTTCTTATTCTACTAGGTTTTATAATTTTGATTTATTAAAGAAATTACTGATATGCGGTACAGCAATATAATAAAAAATATAGTTACGTAATTTAAGTGCCCTCATAAATAGGTATTCCAAGTAAAGGTTACAGATTATAAATAAACATATATGTAGGTACGGTACACCTTTTGATTTCATTCGGATACAACGTAGAAATACCTTATTTGGATGTTTTGGGTTTTCCTCGCGTAGGCCCTTTGTGATCGTCAAAAGTATTTCACAATGCGTTCCGTTGCCCTGTCCTGTCCTAACCCTTGTAACATGATTCGTACCTTATATCATAATCAAAAACTAATAAATTTCTTTATACCTTTTTGGGAAAGAAACAATTCATGCCAAATACATAATACTTCATCAGTAAACACAGTTTACGCTGTTGATTACAAAAAAATATAGGAATAACCCAATGAGATAGGAATTAAAAAAGAGACAGTCATTGTAATACATATGACAACAATAAGACAAATTACATTAATAAAATTTGAAAACAAGATGTCCATTTATTCAAAATCTCGTATTATTTGTCGAACATTCCTCCAGTAGACTTCAATAGAACTTCTGAAAGGGTCGACGCTTGGAAGGTATTTATTATAATAATTATAATACCTACATAAGATTGTGTTGTTCGGGTATTAGTTTTACTAAGAAAAGTGTAAAACAACAATCCATAGCGAGAGTATTCAGAGTAATGTTTTAATTTTTTCCCACACCGTTATTTTGTCGTCAGAAGTAAACAATATGTTTCGCTGATCTCTACCAACCCTTTCAATATTAATCGGTCCGTGTATCATAATAAAAAAAGTCAATTTTAATAAATAACCCATACTAATGTTCACACATATTCCCCGCACGATTATTTTGTAATCGTCAGAAGAATTTGGCACCGCGTTCCACTGTCTTTGTAATGAGTTTTTGTATGATAGCAATAAAAGTTAATTGAAAATTGTGTTCTGCTCGCTGGAAGGCCTAACCCGTATAATATGATCCGCTACCGTCAAATATTTTAATGAAAAATTTTAATGCTCGTGTGTTTGCACAGAATTTATATATTGTAACTGATTACCTATTCTCTTTACTGTGCGTAATGTACGTAAGAAGAATGATAAATTATATGAAGTACACTAACTGTTGGCAATGAATTTTCACTCCATTCCAAGCTTCAAATTATTTATGGGCTAACTAAATTTTGAAAAATCATATGCTTAATGGGATTCTATCGTGTTGTCAAGATAAAAAGTATGCTCTTTCCAAACTAATTTGCAACTTAAGGAATTCAACTTTAAGTTCACATATAGGTATATTAGGTTCGACACAGAAAAAATAAATACTAGTTCAATTCAGTAAAATCCAATGAAAGAAAAAAATATGATGATTACAAGTAATACTGCCATAAATAACAATTAATGATGCTCGATTGCTGGTCTTCTTACAACTTGGAGAAGTCTGGAGCATTATCTACCACGCAGCGCCAATGTACGTACGCAATTAATAACGTTACGTGTACATCATGCAATAGCAAACGAGCTTATAGTCTACATGTTGGTAAATGGCGACAGCCACCCAACTGTAATCAACCCTAAATAAGATTAGTCTTACCTGAAGTAGAGCGTTGCTATACCCGAGGATACGTGGCTATCCCTGAAGGCTAAGTTGGAACGCCTCGGATAAGTATGTGTCTACACTCTTCAAACCAGGACACAACAGTCCTTAATACTATATTATGAAGCAGAACTATGGCATTGGCTTGGCATTTAACTAGTTACTTATATTATCTTGTAATATTAGTGTTCGAATCCTTTAAGTTTGCAAACTATATCTACTTAGCAAAATCTGGCTTGGTTCCGAATATAGATCTAAATAGACGTAATTTCACATTGAAATGGAAATGTCTCACGCCGAAGACAATTTCCGAGGTCTTTGGTCAATCTCCTCTCTATTTGCATCAAGTGATGACTTTGCGTTGTTCTAAATGTTAATTCGTAAAGCGAGAACATTTTCGGAGGTAACTACAGCATTAACTTGGATGGAACTAGGTGTAATATTATTAAGATTATATCTATTTGGTATTATATTGTAATAAATATGTACTACAACATTTTACAATTCGATTATGAAAACAAAAAAGGCAATACCATTGTAAATGCAAAGTTGTAAGTCTTGTTGCTTTGAGCAATTTGATTAATAGGTACTTAATTGACTCGTAATGTTGCAAGGTTTTTTTTATATTTGTCACTTATAGATTCTTTATTTTTGAAATCCAAGTATACATACAAAAGAAAAATAATTGAAATAAAACAACACCTAGGGTGAATCCAGGCCAAAAAAATTATGCTAAAAATCTAGAACTTAGAATTTTAGGCAAAGTGATAATCATTACAGTATGGTATGAGAAGTTTAAATTAGAGTTATTTGTCACTGCATAATTATATATTAAATATTTATAATTGATTATACTAATAAACTCATTAGCTTTTGTACAATTTATTATGTAACAAGAATCAAGGAGGCACCCTATTCAGCAAAGAAGTAGTCGCACTAAACTAATATAGCACAGTAGTACTTTAACTCCAAGAGTGGCAGATTCAATTCTCTTCCCTTGCCACAGAGACTACTTCGCTTTCAACATTTTCCCTATTTACTGTAATAATATAAACAAAATGGCGGGCAGCGTGCCTAAAGCAGCTTAACGTCACCTGGAGTGCTCGCGCCGCTCTGCAAACAACATTTTAAGCTTATAATGACGAACAGATAATAATACGTCCCGCTACTTTATTGTGTTTATATACATATACCACTTTCTTACTACGTTTGTTTAGTCAGCTGTTGGCTGTTGAAATGACGCGAATTTGCTCGTTAAATTTAAAAGTGTAATCTTTAACTTACTTTTACGACTTTTTGTTTACAGACAGTTTTTTACGCATAATGGTTTTAAAAACAAATTTTCACAAATTGTCTTATTTTTATATTTACGGATTTACGGATTTTTTTGCCGTATTGAAATCCATATAGCTTTTCAGTAGCTCTATTTTTCAGTTTCGACTGTAGAATTTTTTTATTACGATGTTATAAGGAAAACCTTAACGGTGAGAGTTTATAAAATTAGGTGTTAATTTAAATTACTCCTATCCTTTGTTCTTGTTTTTATTGTAATTAACATACTTAGGTCCATTGTTATGTAAATTTTAATCCTCGAAAATTGTGGTACAAATGTCAGATGTGTTAAATGTTAAAAGCAACCAAACATGAATTCGTTCATACGCTCGCGTTATCACTGCTAGTGGTCCACTGGTACTAATCTAGCTACTTATCACGGCCATTTCGTGCAATAATGTGCAAACAGATCCTGTCCGAAATCACAATCGCCAACAATCGCGTACAGGATTGATGCGATAACGGTAATCGTGTGCGAACGCGGATAGAGCGATTTGGTCCAGCTAATGTCCTAATCTAAGGTTGAATAGTATTGATAAGGCTTTGCATTGTTTGGTGGTTTGTTCTCGCGTTGGAATAGTCCGGGAAAATTCATAATAGACTAGTAGATAAAATTTGTCTGTAAAAACTTACACTCTGTAACACATACTTAAATACATTAAATATGATGAAATTGAGCATGTTGTTTATATTATAAAACTATTAGCTGTGCCTCGCGGTTTTACCCGGTACAACGTAAAAAACAAACATAGCATGATATATAGCCTATAGCCTTCCTCGATAAATAAATTCAACACATTAATATTTTTCCAATTCGAACCAGTAATTCCCAAACAAACTCTACTGTTTCATGATATTAGTACTAGCCATCTTTGATAAATTTACTATGCAACACAAAGACGTTTTTAATTCAAACCAATAGTTCCTGAGATTAGCCCGTTCAACCAAACAAAATCTACTGTTTTATAATGTTAGTATAGATATTATGCATGAAATAGCAATTGTCAATAGTTCAGTATTTACAAAGACAACATTATACTATATAATATGTGATGTTCATTTTTATATAGTTTAATTGTAATTTGTAAGTATAATGTAACTATATTTAAATATAATGCAAACATATGTGGGAGATATGGAGGTTGTAAGTACAATTATGGTGTCACCGTAGATGACTGTGAAGTCATCTACGGTGACGTCCATTCCATAAACTTATTTTTTGTACATACTAGGTACGTCCTATTGTTATATAGTAAAATGCAAAATTTAGATAAATTTATATATTAAAAAATAACTGGATGTAGATATAGATATGGTATTTTCGTTGTACATGTTTTAGTCCAGACAAACTTATGTAATCTTTCATGAGGTAAATGATGATTCTCACAAACATTGTAGAGATGGACAGAACATCTGTTTACTATCTACATGGAAGAAAGTTAGACGACTGCAATCGGTTTTACATCTTAAACCTTTTATCTCTCTCGGTTCTGCGCTTAACTGTGTGAGGTGAAAACCCTTTTAACGTCCAAACATTACCAGGACATCTACAGTTAAGTTTCATATACCGTACTTATTATAAGGCAACCAATTTGTATTCAATGCCAGCAAGAGGCACACGTCTGGTTGTTTGTAAACTGTATTGGGCCGAGAGGTCGCCCGGGTCGTCCTAACAAGTTAATTTAAACTTCTAACGCTTATCCGACTTAGGTTTACGGGGCTTAATAATACTTTGTAAGTAAAATTTGAATTCATTATGAGAGCCCAGCCCCAGAGCCCAGGTGTAATAAAATATCCCTGTAGTAGTTACGCCCGTTGTGAACAAAGGACAGAATAAATTCGCGGCGTAATCAAAATAAATATTTTGCATAGGAATGTGGTAGATTATCGTAAATATGTATTGAAGCAGCGTAGTAGGTAACGCTTAAAATCTACCACGCTTGTTTCGTCTATAAAGCCGGTGCCCACTCATGGGATATTTGCCCACTAATAGGTACAGTTTGGATGCATTATTTTTGCAACTATATTCATGGATTATTCATTGGCTTCCAGGTAAATTTATCACTTGCTAGAGGCTATTAGATGTGTAGGTATAAATTAGCTACATATCTCATAGCCTCTAAATATGATATTAATCCTACATAAACCTTGAATCATCCGGCTATGTTATAATTAAATGAGATAGAAATATTAAAATACAGATGAGGACATTTTTTTTTAATTCTTTGAAAAGTTTTATCATAACTTTATACCAACAATATTATTGCAATATAAATATATATAACAACATAAATCTCTTAGGTCGTCATATGCAGTAAAGTTCATAATTTTACTGTAAGAAAAGTAAAAGATTTCGTTTTAAATGCACATAGAAGCGCTATTAAAAGTTCAAACTACACTTCTATTCTTTATGGCCCAAGCAGGCACCTACTTTGAAATCTCTGCGCATGAGGTCAAGCACGTTTCAAGTAACAAAGGAGCTTCAGTGGTATTATCTACTACTAGGTGTCTTGTCGAGTTTCCTCTTATTTGGTTTCAAGGAATTTTGGTAGAATATTATGATACTACTGAACCCTTTATTATTCGATCACCGCCATATTTACTCCTGTTTTATAACAGTAGTGTCAAGCATGGACGAGGTTTTATATAAATTGAATCATAGTTAATTTTCAAATTATATTTTTACGGTTTCTATCCATTTATCTATGATTTAAGTTTCGGGTTGATTAGAGCGTTGTCATAATTTCCGATAAGTCTTCAAATAAGTAATTCAGCGCGCAATCTATATAAATATCACGAAGTATGCAAGAAGTAAATATCTGACATTCCTGCTTAATCAATTTTAAACAACGAGGAACACAGGCCTATGTAACGTTACAAAGGGAATAATGTGTTTAAGTTTCTAGAGGCGTTTCAGCACAGTCCTCTGATGTAGGAACACATCTATGACCAAACTTAGGTAGGACTTTAATTGTATTTAGGGTTTATTATACATAGATGTCCATACGGGGCAGTGACCACTTACTTATAAGATAGACATGCAACATCTCTACCTGAAGACTTGTAGTCTGTAAGCTGTTCAAATATACATTGCTTAAGTAGGCTGTTTAAATATACATTGCTATTCTTTCAAGCAAATTAGACTGTTGCATATAGGTTCGCGGATTGTTATACGAGTATTGTGTCAATAAAAATGTCCTAAGAAAAATAAGTAAACGTTTAGATTAAAAAAAATAGTGATAGATCGAAAAAAATAGATGTAATCGAATATCAAATAAGATAAGACAATAGAGATATAAATTAGCAAATGAAAAAGTTTTGACAATATAAAACGAGTATGGTTCGACCACAAAAGTTCAACTGCAATTTCTATTTATATCGTAAAACAGATGTTGCGTCTAAGTGCAAGGTGTGTTTGCCGCCTCATTTCATCTTAGTCCTCGGAAGTAGCGACGTACCTGTGATTGACTTCGTCCCTTTGTATAATTATAAGTTGCTTACAGATATCCATGGACGCCAGTGATCACTTATCAGGTGGACTCATACTCATTTGCTACATAATGCTCGTTTGCTACATCAATGAACAACAAAAACTACAACAATAAAAAAGTTAACTCCACAATGATAGAAAGGCCGTTGCGTATAAATAAATTTAATCTCACGCGGGCATAGAACGTATTATTGACTCGAAGTTCGCAGTTTGAAGTTCGACATTAAATGTATTAAAATGAGTTAATACTGAAACAATGTTTCTGTGGGTTATTAAGTTACCTCACCGGGGAGTTTACTCTGACCGTTTAACTATTTGTTGTACTTCTGCTCTTAGTGATGCTTCATTTAATTTTCGACAAGGCTTACTTTACATACGTACAACTGACCCAAATACAACAGCTGCAATACAATACAACCGGACTTATGCCCATGGGGCTTCGAAGTCGCAGGCTCACTTAGAAATGTTACACTGGCGATTTACTTAGTGACGTTAGCTTGACTTGCCTTTGGGCCTTTCAATTAATGAAATAGGCATGAAAGGCAACGTACTACAAAGTTTGTTTCTTTGTTCAAGTACCATACAAGTCGACATTCTCTTATGTAGCAAGTAATAAATGCGCATATACACATGTATAATATGTGTATTATTTACCCGTATTGGAGTTATGAGCATATATATAATATAATTGGTACTATATTTGCACGATTAAAACTGTTTTGGTTATAAATTACATAATTTAGAGATACATACCGTTAAATCAACATGATATTGTCAACCCGGTGTTGAGTTTAGGATTTGAAAAAAGTTTGTTTTATACTCTAAGGTATTTTTCCCTTAACGAAACATTTTTTTTCTAATACGAACTTAGCTTCAATAATCCAAAGTTAGTAGTCGAATTTTAAAACCTGGGAGACACAAATTCATACGCCAACGTCACAAAGATTATATAATGATGTTATATAAAAACATCACGTTCTCTTTCTCTTACAAGGAAAATTAAAGTCGGGAAGGTTCATCAAAATTCTTATTTGAAAGTAAGGTGAGAGAAAATTGGGGTTGTCCTCCCCTTAATATCGTATGCTTGTGATTCGGGACCTTATAATAAATTCCTTTGTGCAAAAGGAACAAAAAATTAAAATTCCTTTCATGTCCCAGGGTTTTCTTCAGCGTAGTTTTGTCATTTTGTTTGGATCTCGCGTAACATACGCAAATCCCTCGAGCACGAAATTCTACTTGCAACTTTATATAAATCACGTTTGTTAATAAAACTCGTCAAACTTGTACATTTGCATTCGTACGAGTCTGAAAAGTTATAATTAATGTTTCATAAGTATCAAACATTCTTTCTTACTGTCGAAACGAATATCTTCGCTCAAAATGTTTCGAATGTACGCATAATTTTGTACATAATTTTTATGCTATAGCATTAACAGAATATCTACAAAATTATTATTTTATATAAACTTTACACATTCTATAGATAAATTCGGCAGTTCGTTTGACATAATGTTGGTTAAGGTTTAAATAAAAACATTTTAGAAATGTCTTTGTTTTGTATAGGCCGATGGGAGCACTTACAAACTGTCAGTTACAATGTTTATTTTTTACACTTTCCGAATTTTCGGAAGTATCGGAATATTTTTGGGCGTTATCTTTTAAATAATAATAATACTATCTTTACTTTTACTATATTATTACTATACTATACTATACTTTTACTTACTATACTATCTTTACTGTTATCTTTCAAATAATATACTTTATAGTACGCAAAAGGAGAAAATAATACTATGAACATATTAAATTTCTTCTCTGCGCTAAACAGCGATTTCATCCAGAAAACCTTAGGATGCGGAGATAAAATGAGTATGAACATAAAGAATCGGTAGAATGCAAAAATCAGATTTAGGATTAGTGTAAAGTACAAATAAAGGAATAAGTTAGAGGACAGCTAATTTTAAGAATTAAACACAGCAGGCATTGTAAAATAAATTAAGTTAAAGAAAGTAAAAAGAACATAAGGAGAGGATGAAAACAGAAATAGAGTTAAGGTTTAGGAAGTGGGATTTAACAATATGATTAAAAATTCTCACGAAACTCCATATTGAGTTTCGTGAGAATTTCGGTAAATACGAATTGGGAGCCACGAGCCAGAATTGAGTTTAGCGTGATATTCTGACACATGGTCATATTTTCGTAAGCCAAATATGGATCGTATATACATGTTTTGAAGACGCTCAAGCTTATTTAATTACTTCTTGGTAATAACAGGACAGCACACATCACCATAGTCAATTTTAATTAGGTATAGTTACGTATGATCAGTAACATAATCATGAAGAAGCATTATTATGCATCACTATGCTTATATCCTTACATAAGCATATTTATTATTTTGGTCGTAATTGATCGAAATCAGACATAAAAATTGAACTAACCATGTTTCGAATGGCCATGGCGATGTCTATTGAGCAAACATAAAATTTCGTTAGTTAGTTCACAATTTATTGGACAAGTTGGGTCCGTGAGCACAACTAGGGAAAAATCGAGCGTAATCAATGACTACCTAACTTCTGTAATGAAATCCGGCCTGTGTAATGACATACCTAATTCGAGATACGATACAAATTGGACGTCAACGTAAACTAACGTCATTCACAACGTCCTGCCGTTGTTTTTCGAGCGGCCAAAGGAAATAACGTTGATTCGCAAATATGTATTGGAATGGTGTCACGGTTGGGACTAATATAGAGAAATGATCCTTATATCTGTACCTATTGAAATGTGATAGGAAGAAGCCGCTGTCGTGTTTAGGCATTTACGAAATCTGAGGAATTGCACATGTACGGTCGAGTTTGAAGGGTAACAATTATGCTTATTATCTAAAGAGCCTAGAGGGCGAAGTTCGACGAAATTAGTGTAATTGGTTACTTCGCCACTACTATTAAGAAGGAGATAGAGTTGCGGCGATCTTCCGCAACTCATCAAGAGATGGCGTCACTGTATTCTGAATGAGTTTTTTCAACTTTTTGCATATATACAAATTCGGAACAGACATTGACAGATGACCACCTAGCTTAGCGAGAGATCTATCTCCCTTTGCGAAAGAGTATCAGCACATGAAAATTGATATTATTTTTATATAAGTTTGAGGTAGCTACTTGATCTCGCAGTCTATTTGATGGTAATCGGTCATTTCCGCTCATAAAAATCTGCAAGGAACTTCATATAGATTAGGGGTTCTATCTGAAATCAATCACATGCGTTGCCATTCCCGACGATTAAGATTTTCGCCACATATAAAAGTGAGCCGCCAACCATATGCTTACACCGACACGCAGAAACATGCGAGAAATAGGTGTTGCCAATCGTGTAGTCAGGATTCTCTACAGGGAGGGGCAGATGAAGAATATTGGGAAGTGGGGTGGGGTGTAAATCTATGCTATGTCATTTTCACACTTACACGTATTTTTCTTTAATTACTTCCATTACTTTTTTTGGTCTTATATATATATATATATATATGTTCATGTTAAAGATGTGTTTTTTTCACCTGCCCGTACCTAGCTACTCCCATGGATGTAGTAGTCGTAACACCCCGGCCAAATCATACCTCGTCATTCCTTCTAAATAAAACAAATTGCACTGACGTGACAGCGGGACTCGACACTCAGTGACTAAATACAGCACTTTTACATTACACTGAGTGAAATAAGTTTGACTGGAATTTGTGTATCGTAATATTTGTACTAAATGACTGGGGTTTCTTGGCATGCAGCGTTAATACGAGTACGTAGTTGCGGCGTCGCCACACTTCACATACTTGGAATATGTATATTACGAATATCGTACGGTAATACTGAAATATTTATACGTGGCCGTCTCTCCAATCTCAGGGTTTACGGAATTTGCTTGGCAAATAAATATAAACTATAAAGTGTGTATATCAATGTAAATGTTCTCTGTGGTCATGTTAATTTTTTTTCTCTCTGTGGACATGTTAATTTTTGAAATCACTTTACAAATTTGATGAATTACGAAATGAACTGAACGAATGGAATGAATTATAAATTTTTGTGAGTAGGTATGTATGGTTAGGTCCAGCTTGAAAGATGTGTTGGGCGCGATAGATGGCTCTTTAATTTAAGAAAAAATAATCAGGGTTCTGCACAAAAAATTAAAAGCCAAAACCCCCCACGCGTTCCACGCAAGCAGTCACAGGGACTGCCATTAATGTCGAATACTATCAGTCCTCTGAAACAATACTATTCTGACAAAATTGTTGTAGGTCTAAAGTTTGGGTTGCTTGAATGCAAGTCACATATTTTTATTGCAGGTAAAACCGAGGGGCTCTGCAACTAAAGATTTATAATCACTTCGTCTAGGGTTAATATTCCTCTAGTTATATTCAGTAAGTCTAATATCTAGTTGATGTACGGTACGTTGTTGCAAATGATCCGTCAAAGTAAACAACATGAAATACAATTAGTTTGTTGAAGCGCGAATGCTTGTAACTTTCATAAGCATATCCATGTTTTGGATGGTACTGTAAGCAGGCCTAGTTATTATAACTTATAACAATCGTTAAACTTTGTCAGAGATCGTCCGGTGGTATAAAACTCTCAGCGTTTGGGTCGGTCATTCATTCAGATTTTTCATTAAATCAGTTAAATTATAGGCTTTTTCATTAAATTGTTACGCGTGTTCCACTGTAAATGCTATAATTTCGGTCTCCCATCTACTAAAATTTCTATTTCATCAGCCTTTAACATCTTGGTATTCATAAGCCTCCATTAGTCTGCGCCACTTCTACTGGCCCTGAGTCATCTGAATACAGATGTTACCTCCTTCTTCCGGCTCTTCTTCACGTCTGGTCGGGAGGCGACCTTTTGCCCAGACCTGGTCTCCATCCGAAGACTTCACTATTCCAATTCCTTCATTGCCAATTTAGTTTTTTTAATTCATGTTCTCTTACGGATTACTTTATCGCGAAATCTGATTTTTATAAGAGCATAATTTAAAGATGGTATTTTCCTGTGTCATGGGTGCCATGGACCTCCAAAAATATAAAACAAACACCCACACCCAGAACAGATATCTAAATTCATCATTCAGATTTCTGTCTGAATGATAGCGGCAATCGAACCCGGAACCCTCTGTGTGTCAGACAGGTATGGTGGCTGGCAACGTTAGAGGGTGCCAGATTCAATCCTAGACCGGTATCTGAATGACTAATTTTGATTTTCGTTTTTACGACACAAGGAAAAAGTAGGTTGTCAGTATAGAAAACATTTTTCTTGAATCGGTAAAAGTCAAGGAAAACTTTTACAGAACACTTTGTGCAGAAACATCGTGAGATTTAACTTAATATTTTTGAAACAAATTCAAATATACACAGCATGTTAGCTTTGGTATGAACATTTTCACTCAGTTTGTATATCCCGTGAATAGTAGTTTGTGTTTGAATTTAACCGCAATATTTGATTTTAATTTAGCAGAACGCTTAGGAGAGTGTAGTATAATGCACGTTGATTGTATTTGCTAAACTAATGTATTCCACTATGGTGATTGAAGTTACTGTACAACAAGAACCTTAATGAAAACTGAGTATTTATTTGAATTGTATGGAATATCGTTTTTAACGACTTCAAAAGGAATTTATATCGATTATTTTGTGAACTGTGGACCAATTTCATTTTTTTCTTTTATTGGGTACTATAGTACTTCCAGATTTATGTTGAACGTTGAAACGTTTGTATTTATGTGTCAGTTTATATTTTTTGTTAATTTTTCTAAGCAATTTCGGGATCTGTGAGGAATATATAAAAGGGATTTTATTAATTAGTCTTTAAATGAATAAGTGCGAATGCTTCAATAGCGTGGACAAAAAATATTTTACATAAGAAGCGAAGAAAAACATTTTTTTCTTTATGAATGTAATAGTGCATAGCTAGATAAGACTTTTTTCCTATCAGATTAGGGCCGACGTTTGCCAGTTAAGATTTTTATTTCCTACTTCATAGGCACTATTGTACTTGACGATCCGCATAGAGTTCTGCTACCTTGAGTTTGACGACTCCCAGCAATTTCGCCTCTCCCTCCCCCAGAAACACACGTGAGAATGTTCAAAGTAAGAGAAAAACAAGTGTTATTTTATTTAATGCAGCGGAAAAATATGTGACATAACGTCGAGACCCTCCCTCCCCTTTCGTGAGATTTTATAAGATTCGACCAGACCCCCTCCGTTTAATGTCTCACTCATTTAATGTATGTGCCCTTATTATATCTATCTTAATTCTTAATAATATTATAAAAAAGAAGAGTTTCTTTGGTTGAACGCGATAATCTCAGGAAGTACTCGAATCGAAAAAATATTGGTGTGTTGAATAATCCATTCATTGAGGAAGGCTATAGGTTATGTATTGTAATGCAATAATTATGCTATTATAACATTATACTATGATTTTTTTTTCTTTTGTAGTAGAGGGTGCAACCGCGAGGCACGGCTAGTTCCTTGATAATTACATTCATAACTGTAGGAGTCTATTTAGTTCCTTCGTTGTCTACAGTATATTCGTATTAAATAATGCCGTTGCTTGTTCTGACATTTCTTGGCATGCGGCGCTAATTTCGCATCGCTGTCGCCAATGTCGCCACACTCCGTATTTTACATAACTGAATCAAATAACGGATATAAGCTGACTGGGGCTTGCACTTCACAATGCAAGCTTAGTTTTATGGGAACGAAGTATTAAAGAGATATAGTGTAGTTGGTTTATAAATAATATATCTATGTAATATTAATTTAACGACAAAATCAATAAATTTGTTTAAGCATTTTCGTAGCTGGTTCACGGTCAGCAGTAAAATCACTGCCAAATATAATTGCTATGTGGTCTTGGTTTATATACCATCCAATATAGAGTGACATCATGCAGATGGTTCTAAATTTACAAATGGAGATGAATACCGATGTTAAGCAGGATTGTTTTATTGCACTGACTCGTACCTAAGTACATAAGTACGAGTCAATACATACAATAATGTATTGACTCTAATTAATTATTTTATGAAATCTTAATTAATTTAAGTATGATTTTGTATTCTGTATAACTTTATTATTACTAGAGTATCGCCATTACGTAGAAATACTATAAGTTATATCTCTTAGAACACTTTAAGCTGTTCAAAGTAGTGATGTTTATTTTACTTTTAACTGCTCAGTCGGTTCAGACGAGGCCGTTACATAGCACATTTGTTACCAGTTTGAGCCGCACTGCCCCGTTTGCGTGGAATTTAATTGTATGCTCATTGTTGATTTACACGAACACAGTCGCTGGCGCCACTAACTAGAAATGGTATAATTAGTATGAACATACGAAGAGTATTCCAACGAAATAACTTGAAACGAGAATTTAGAACTGTTGTTACAGGGAAACACCAAATATTTTTCCATGTAAAAAAATCTGCAGCGTTTTTATTTATGTATCGTATAACTATTGAAGTTTTAACGAGACTTGCCGCGCGCCAAACCCTTCGTTCACCTACGTCGTGTTATTCGACTTTTATGCGGCAAAATTTGATGTTTTTGGGTTTAAAGTATCCTGGTACAAGTTCTCTGCCTTTGAATATATCCTGGCGTGTCTGTTCAATTGTATTTGAGATTGAGGATATACATATTTGTATGTTTTGGTAACATGCGTTAGCATCGCAAATCTACATTTTTGAATGGGCCTCCATTTTACTTATTAATATAAATATAAATTCCCATCTTTTTTTATAGTACATAGTTGTGCAATTGGGTGTTTAATAGTGCCAATATTTGAGTGGAACTTCGGTTTTAATTAAGGTTGCATCCATTGCGAACTATTTGCATCATTTTTGCATATGAAAATGTTTATGTGGGAGTATGTTTTGCGAAAAAACAAATAAGAGTATGTATTAAGTTCTGCGCTGAATTTCCGCCAAAACGTTTAATTAACTTGCGTTTCGATATCAGAACAGCTGAACTACATAGGAATACGTTTCATTTCCACACTTGCATTGCATTCGTAGCTAAAACGCAATATTACACAATTGTTAATTGCACGTTTGGATTCAACTGGACATTTGCGTACAGCGGAACTGTGAGCGTGTTTTCATTGCACTATAGGGTAGTATGCAATAGGTATTTCGCAATATCATTATCGAACCGTATCATATTTTCCCACAACGACTACTTTCCTTTGAACAACGCTTTAAGAATATTTTTGAAGTGAAACTTTTTTGGTATTGCTGTGATTTGAAACTGGAAATGAAATAATACTCTTAAGAATGTCTTAATATCCTTATGCTTAGAAATGCTTTAAGGTTTATTATTATTAAGATTCACTTCTGCCTTGCGTGAATTGCACACACAGAGTTTTTATTTATACTTTTTAGGGGGCTATTTACAAAAACGTCTTTTTTAAGCTTATTTTTTGTGATGTCCTTTGCTTATAATTCGTATTTTTTATACAGTTAAGGAGTAAAAGGAGTGAGGTGATACCCATGAATCGAACCATAAAGAGTTCTACCAGCATTTTATAGATTTATATGGATAATCGACATATTATGTCAGAAACCTTCAAAGGAGTATACTCGATAAATTCCGAAAATTTATGGATAATGATGGGTGTAGTGATACATATACGAAAAAAACTGAAATAAATTTATCTTTATTAATACAGAATACAGATTACATATAATTATGCACATCATGTGCGCTATTATACCCATTAGTAAAGTGGCGGAACGGCCCTGTGACGAAGTGGTCACCATACCGCACGCAATGGGTCCGAGTTCGATTACCGACTAGACTGATATCTAAATGATGAATTTCGATTTCTGTTCTGGGTCTGAGTGTTTGTTTTGCATCTTTGAGAGTCCATGGCACCTATGACACAGAAGAAAAGTCTTAAAAGGAGAAAATTGTAGAAAGTGAAAGCTTTAATTAGGTAAATAGGTCATTTTGACCGATGTAATATAGTTATTTAATAAACAGAGTTAGATTGTTATTCGCACTGAATTCATGGAGTTATCCGGACGGGATATTGCTCTGTAAAGCTGTTCACGCCTGGTTGGAGCTGACATGGGCATTTAAATGTAATTTCATAATATTTATTGCATATTCAGGGTAGTAACCCTTTGTGGTTCGATTTCCACGGAACCGTCACACCTATAACTGCACAATAATAACAGTATTAAGCTTTGCTATATTCCAGTTTCAAATGTTTGGTAAGGGAAACATACTTATCCGAGCGTTCCAACTTGCTACCCTGGGTTGTCGAAGGAGAAGTGTCTCGGTGTGTCGTTGCCGTGCGCCCTGTCTCCCGCGCTCGAACGTGGGCGCACCGTCAGATGCGTTGGCGGCGGGGCCGCAGAGGATAAGGAGATGCGGTGTTTCGTTGCCGTCCTCCCTGTCCTCTGCGGCCGTTTGATGGTTTGCGGCGGAGCCAAAGAACAGATCCGCCGCTGGGTGTGCGAGGTCAGAGCCTGTAAGATGTGGAAAGCTTTGCAGGTGTCGGCTTACGCGTGTCCTCAGGCCTCGGGATTGGTCCGTCGCCCTGCGGATGGAGGCCCTTGGAGGTTAGGCGCGCCTTTGTGTTTTCTGGCGCGCCTTGCTGTTGGAGGGGGCTCCATGCTCGTCGTGAGGGGGCTGCGGTAATGCTATACGTTTATATCTTTGTTTCTTTATCATGATGCATTTTCATTTCATCGAGTTTCAAATGACAACGATTCTGAAGAAGTTCTATCTGTCAAAACTGTTTTAATTTACAATCAACAAGTTCAAAATCCAATCATCTGTCGGCCCGCCATTTGTCTGTCGGCGCGCCCCCTGATAACGTATCGACCTTAGCGACTATGAACGTAATTTCGGGACACTTCACGTCCGAATAAAACCGGATACAACTAGATGTATTATTTGTTTTTACGTAAATAATATAATGTATTATTTGTTTGTGCGTTTTTTAATGATATTTTGACGCTATTAACACCCACACGGATCGCTTAATGGCAAAGCTCGCCAATGCGCCACTTGTACAATCAAATCATTGATCAGCCAAAATGTATACAAGACAAATATAAACAACTGTCCGCTTCTTCGCGGACATACTGCGCTATAGTACTAAATAATTCATTTTACCATGTACCCCTTTCTCATTCCCTTTAGTAATGGAATATCGAAATCTTTTCTTAATTGGTGCCTATGTTATAAAATGAACCTATGGTCCAAATTTATGCTTCCAGTTCCAGTAGTTTATGATCTACGACGCTTGGTCAATAATGGGTATTCTTTCATCTTTGTGCGTACATACAAATCATACCATTTTAAGATGGTAGGAATCTTTTTCGTTTGACTCCAGATGCTCGACCGCCACTACTATTTGCCAAATAACAACAGTGTCATGCGCTGCTGTGTTCTGATTTGAAGGGTAATAAAGGAGACATACTTATCCAACTTAGTCCTCACGGGTAGCAACGCATTTGTGATCTTATCTGGGGTTGATGACAGAAATCCATGAGCGACTGTAGCCACTTACCATCAGATGGATGGTGCATGCTCGTATTCCACTTCCATTTTATAACAAAGAAACCATCCTATAAATTTATTGTATTTGATAAAATTCCGGTTGGTAACAAAATATCAAATGACGAAGGTCAGACCTCCACCGGGTCAAGAGCTCGGTCACTCGTCACACGTGCTGGAGGGGGCAGGAGAGGGGGGGCGTGACTCTGCCTGCGGTTTTGTAATCATACTCCAATTCCCTAGTGGCACACTAACTTCATTGGCATCATCATTAATTGTCTCAATTTTTATACAACTATGAAGGAGCTTCAATGGAATCTGAATATATACTAAATATTAAAAAAATACAAAAAATAGAACCGACTGCAATGTTACAAAAAAGTAAAATATAAATTAAATACATGTTGGTTTAATACATAGTTCTGAAGTCGACGCTCAACGTAACATATTTCACTAGATCATGCCGACAGAACTAAGCATACCATGTGAGCGCGCATTAAAAAGTTTAACGTTTAACACTTTAATTTATTTGCAATTGTTCTAATGTACCATACATTACCATACATGCGTAGGTATTGGTCTTTCGCAAGTCTAGAACTAGTTGAGTGACAAACAAAAACGAATAACTTAAAATAATTTAAAATGACAAGTACCTAATTCTAATCTATTTGGTAAATTCGCTAGATAGGAAGTTTGTAGTTAAGAATTTAAATTAACACATTGCACACTCTTGATCATGGCACACTTGATACACGAACGGAGCCGCAAGTGATAGCTAGTATTTTATATGAGTGTTCTGAAACGAGTGCATGAAACGAGTTATTCGTGCTCGGGTGAAGGTTCGCCCACCAATTCATTTGGGCGCCATAACTATAGAAATTGGTTGATAAGTAACTGACCGCGCGTCACTCTCGCTGTAGTGGATGAGACTACGACGTCGGTATCTTATTATTGTGATATGTGTGTCGATATTCTCTTATGAAGTGTTTGTGTCGTCGTCAGCAGACCATATTGCCCGACTGCTGGACGCGAGTCCCCTCTCAGAAGAAGAGGGGTTTAGGGCAAAGTCTATCATGCTAGAAAAGTGTTTATCGTTAAACGTCACTCACTATTGACATTTATTAAAGAAATGTCGGCCGTTTTTACTTGGGTATACTTGCGGTATTATCCTTCACTGTTAATCAAGTAATTATCAATTTCTATGCCCATATAATCTAGTAGACTAGAAAAGTACGTAAAAAAATGTAAAAGATGTGTAAAATTGACGAAAGTCACTATTGTAACACCGCTGTTGATTTCTCTTAATTTTTATATAGTAATTATGTTAGGATTCCTTATGCAATATTTTTACTATAATGGTAATGACCATAAAACTTACGCAATAAATATTCCACAAAGAACTCTACTATCCTTTAATTTTGTTTAGTGATAGCAACATGATTGTATGTCGGTACACTGGACGCGCGCGTGAAGGACGAGGCGCCACGACGGAAATAATTTATGTATTTTTGGTTCATTCTTTTATTGTGAGGTTATTTTTAACTTTTGTAACATACATGATTAAAAGAACCGTATACACAAAATTATCTATTACAAAGTATGTGAGTGATACACAGGCAATTTAAAGGAATTGATATTTTCTTTATAGACAACCCCAGGCCTTGTAGTGGCAGCAGCGCTGTGTTTTAAGATACGAGACGATATGTCCTGAGCAGAAGTGGCAACACTTCTATAATTAACTTCAGACAGGAGCCCTTAATATAAAACTAGTTACATACGCCCAAGAGACGGCAGTAATCACTCAGCACATCACTTGTGGTGTCAACTTCAGATGGACATGCAGTCCTGCCTATTTACTACTTTTTAAATTATTATAGTAATAACGAATTAGGCTAACCAATAATATTTCTTGTATGTTTAATATAAAATAAATAAAGGAAATTTAAAAAAGCTAGGCAATGTGTTTCTTAGCTATTCTTGTTAAATACAAAACAAGATCGTCCTACAGCGAGTGTCAAAGCTTTTGTCCGTCTTAAATCTTTCAGAAATCCAGGACGCAAGCAGCAAGTGGCAAGTGGCCCATCCTGCCCCCGCCGCACCCTCCGCACTACGAATCACGAGAACTATTGAATGAGAAAGCGGCTATTGAATTGCCGGTCAAATCCATTAACTGTCCATGCCTCTGATTCATGCTGGGCCTACTAGAGCCGATTGTTATATCATCTATATAGATATGAACGTAAATTTAGCATCTTGATTCAATTGATTACGCATATAACGATATGTAAGTTCGTTGTACCGATATATTTTTTCTACAACTGGTTGTAATAATATTCTTTACTAGAAGAGTCCCACTGCTTAACCAGTAATTAAAAAATCTTATACAAATATTGTTGTAATATTTCTGTTACTGTTCTTCTTCATTCTATACTTAAGATACTATAAATATAGTTTCAGCCTTTATGTAAAATTCAATAGTTTGTTTTTAATATTATATAAAACACAGAGACAAAGGAACAACCAAAAAAAATAAAAAATATATAAATTTATACTATTACATACAATTGTTTAAGACCCCAAACTTCTATTTTGTTTGTAGTTTAAGTTTGTTTACGTTTCAGACCCCAACTTATTTACATATGGTGAAAAATACAACCGTTGCAACATCTTTGCATTATGTAATCGCGATTTCAAAAAAATCTTAGTTAATCATTTTTTTAGAAGGCAGATAGCCTCCAGGGTCGCGCGTAGAAGTCTCTACATCGAAGACCGGCGTTTGCTAACCATATTTGGTGGTACGTAACTAGGTATTACATAAACTTCTCGTGTTTTATTCATAATTAGCTTATAGTAACATAGTACACATACATTCGGCGCTTTCTCAGACGTTATACAGGTAGATTAGATACGAAATGTAAAGATATGTGACGTGTGAGCCACGTGCGGCAGGTAATGAACTCCGCGCCGTGACCTCCGCAGCCACAGGGCTGCTTGTAGCTTTTGCGGAAATCGGATTTCATCCAAAATCCGTGCTTAATTTGATTTTTGCACGACTGCGACAGAAAGAAGCTGATGTTTTTTAAATGTATGTATATCCATTTTTTTGCACTCTCTACACCTCAAACGACTTGAAGATACTCGTATTTAACAAATGAGGTTTCGATGACAAATAGGCTATATAATATAAAAAATAGCCGTCACGGCCTGGCACTAAATCGAACTAACGCCGCAGCAGTAGCCCTTTTAGTTTTGTTCGATATCTACCTAATAGTTCCGAAAATGAAAAACAGATGGCGTTAAACCTGTCGCCACAGCAAGCCTTGCCACGCCAACAATCCGGTTTTCCCTGCATCCTATAGATGTTTCATATCAAAAAGTGACATCCAATAATGGAAAATATAATTACCTACATTGACCAAGTGGTCAAGAGTTGACATCACACGATTCACTCACTCACTTCACTAACGAATCACTTTTTCTTAAAATCTCATATATACGAGCACGGCGATATAATCGATAGTATGTCATTTTATATCAACGAGCCCAATAATATAGTATCGATAACCCTAGATGTATGTAAACAGTAAACCACCTATATAAAGAGCACTGTACACTATATTTACCCGTTTACGCACACATACGCAACGTTACCGACATTACATTACATTGCTACTGTGTATAGGTACACAGGACATACGAGGCTTTCATCTAGACTAGAGATCTCTGTATTGAATCCATCTTTGATGAAGCTTTTTCGTTTGTTTGTGCCTTCTAATTAATTGTTTAAAATTATATCAAAATTTCACGTACATAGGATAAACATAGAGGAAACAATACTAATAAATACCATCGTACAATGGACCTGTATTTATCCTTTAAACTTTTTTACGAATATATTAGCTTCTCAACTGAGATGGTCGCCACAAAGTGAGTCGGCAACCACACCTCCACCGAAATGCAAGAACTGCTTCGCGTTAAAAATAGGTGTGGCGGTGAAACCTCCTCGGTCGGACCATATTAGTTCCCTGGCAAGATGTATCAGGTATTGTAGCATCTTATAAATATTTGTTTTGTTAATTAAATCTAGCGATAAGATGTATCCTAACGATAAGGGGCACCTGATGGAAAGTAGTCATCTTCTTTCCTGACAACGATTCTCGATTGTGGTAGCTAAAGAAGGTAGCAGGGACTGAGTATGAATAATTTGACGAAACTCTAAATTTTATTCCTAACCGACTCATTTTTGGTAAATATTAAGATATCTTAGATCTTATCTATTAGACACTTAAATGATTTTTATAATATTTTTTACTTCTTTACATTATAATGCAAATAGTAAATATTTTTAACTCAACTGAAATCTGATCTGATCTTTTAATTTTGCCTCTAGATAACACATGTTTTGCCTCAACGAATTGACTGTAACGTAATCATTGATACCAATATTTCACCGTTCTGTAGTTATTAGATGAATATAGGCTATTTTAAGACACCTTTGAAGCCAAAGCGCGTATTCAACAATTTCAGATTAATTAACGCTTAATGCTTTAACGCTTTTTATATTCATAGCCCTACAATTGGATTTTCTCCCGTGTCGTGGTTACCATGGACACACAAGGACGAAAACACCAACACCCACACCCAGAACAGAATCTAAAATTATCATTCAGACGTCTGGTATGGCCGGGAATCATACCCGGAACCTACTGCGTATAAGACCGGTATTGTGACCGCTCCGCCACGTGGGACGTGAAATTGTCACCTGTAAATCACCCTTATCATGAAAACAGACCAGTGGCCAGAATGCAGATTAGTAGTCAAACTATAACAGTTGTTATCAGGTGGTAGAACCCTTCCTGGTTCGACTCGAGAAACACAACTGCTACACCTGTTTCTGCACTATAACAGCAGCCTTAAGCGTTGTTATTTTAGTTTGAAGGTTGTGGTTTGAGAGAAGCACTGAAACGAGTCATTCAAAATTAGTCCTCAGGGCAAACAATTGCTTATGGTCGTCTGCAAACAAAATGCTACTTTTATTTGAAACAACGACAATCTTGTCACTTGTATTATAAAATTATGCAAAGTTACATCTTTTCTTGCAAATAGGTATAGCACTCTAATTGTACTTAGGCCCCACGTAAGTGAAGGTACTTCCATAATGTCCCCCTAACCGAAGCTCCCCGTCCCGTGCGCGCCGGCCATCAGTGCCCGATCAGCGCCGATGTCATTTAAATTTGTACGGTGCACAAGTTTAACTTTGAAAATTAGAAATCGGAACTGAATCTTTCATAGATTCAGTTCCGATTTCTAATTTTCAAAGTTAATCTTGTTCTTCTTTCTCTTTCTCTTTCTTCATTTATTTTTAGACAGTTCTCAGATATACAAATCCGTATACACCACGGTAAGAATAAAATAGTCCTTATACGAAATTTGCAAATGTTTGCATTTTAGAATGTTTCGTAAAAGCTTGCTGTTTATAAAAAGGACCATTTATTTTTGTTCTTTCTAACACGAAATCGCTATTTTTAGTTCGTCAGATTATACTACGATATAAGGAGCAATTTCAAATATTTATTTCCATTTGCCAAAATTTAGTGTTCAGTCGTTTTCGTTCTTATTAAGAGAAAGGTAAAACAAATGGATAGAATAAAAAGAAGTTATGTACTGCACATACACACACATTTTCTTTTATACACACATATATTTTTATATACACAATAAATGGGAAAATTCATATAATCATGATATTATTCCACTCTTAATAGATTGATCTGTAAGCAGATACATACATATACAATATACAATAGGTACACATTTATGTAATAGAATTTCAGGAACTGAATTGTCGTAGAATCGTCCTCGTATTGAAGCTTGTCAATTCTGATAATAATATGATATTACGATACCAATGGACTGACCCAATAACAAAGGCGGACGGTAGCTATAACTCGATAGCTAAACAACGTAACATAATCGTGTTTGGGCTTTCAATTGTCTTGGAGTGGACTCTGACATTCATCGTTACAAGTTCAGGGTCTCAATGATTTAAGTAACGGATTACTTTACTCGGACCGAGTAATTTACGTTTAAAGTTAACTTAATGTGAAGTTATCCAAAAACCCATTTTTTATAAAAAATATGTATGAATAGGAGAACGAATAAAATCAAACTTTTAATAATTTTACCGCTAAAATTTATTGCGATCAAGATCGTTCCACTATTTGATTTTGAACAGGTGTGCCAGATTAAAGACCAAATAAAATAAACCCAAGTATAGTTAAGGTAAATATTAAGAAATGACAACGGAACTAACATGAATTGAAAGAAATGTATAAATTATCTACGTCATCATCATCATCACATTAGGGTGTCGTTTATTGTAATCAAATAGGACGTCAGTTATTGGCTTTTATAATAACAGACAGACTTGACATCTCCGGTATACGGTATGCACGTTTGCAACTCCTTTTATTTACGCTAGTAAAATGATTCTACACCTTCACATAAGCTAATAGCGACCAGTAAATTTTGGTTGGACTTGTAGTTCGACTCCGGAAGCACCACCGCCACAACTATTTCTGTCTAATAACAGCAGTGTTATGCGCTTTTGCGTTCTGGTCTGAAGGCCGATATACTCTTCTGAGGCATTCTATCTTAGGCCTCAAGGGAAGTAACGCATCTCTGACTAACTTTAGGCGAGACTTTGATCTTACATAGGGTTGATTACAGAGAGCGACGTTAGTCATTTACCATCAGCATGCAGCCCATACTCGTTTGCTTCCATACTATAAAAAACACTGGATGATGCAAATTCAGAGTAATTCTACGTTCCTGCTGACCCTACAGGACGTGCAGGATGCGACGCCAGACTCTCATTGACTCGCCGCGGTTTATTTATAGTACAATAGTCTATAGACCGTCTAGTGTTTATAGAACACCTTGATGAAGGTGTGAATGTCGTCATTGAGAATAGAATCAAATATACGGCTTTGAGTACCGTTTACACGCAAAATCTTTCATATTGTTACGAAGTTCGTAGAAGGAATAACTTTTACGATTTAAATAGTGTTCAAAGCTGAAGAATTTTAGGTGTTAGTTAAATTGTATTCTATTAAACAAATTGTTTAAAATTCTATACGATGAAATGAATATAAATTAAATAAATTATCTGTTGCAAGCTAAAAGTAGTAATAAAATGGTAGACTCAGTGATTATGTTAACGGCATCTATTTGCGCATATAGGTATCCTAAATAAAACGATGCTTACATTGTTGTCGGCACATTATAAGATGAGATATTTGCCATGTCTGCACTAAAAATGTATACAAAACCAAAACATACATAAAAGTAGACAAATTTATTGCAAATAAGATCTAGAAATAATACACAAAGTTTTGTATAGCATAAAATATTCATAAACAAAGAGTTCACCTAACTTTTACGCGGATTTCCTAATAACTAGTTGAGTATGATCAAAACTCAATTAACAAATGGTAATTCCGGCGAACGCGAGCAAACAGCGTTCACTTCGACAGTAATTGATGGAAAATATTTCGATAGAGTAGAAATGTATTTTCGTTGATCGTTTTAATTTAAGAGACTTTCGACTAATGAAAAATATTTCTACGCAAAAAACTATTAGCCCGAACAACGTAGCAGCTCTAATCGTTGTTTACATTTGCAATTGCAGTAAAGCATTTGACAACGCCGATCACGCGCGGTTCGTTAACTGAAGCACTTAATTAATTGGTATTTAGCTCCTTGAACGCTTACGAGAGATCTAGAAAAGTTGAGATAATGGAAACGGAACAATGTTTTGTTTTTATTATGTTCTACGAAGTTCAAGGGCGGGATCTTGCAGGGGTCTACGCTAGGGTCAAATTTGTTTTTATTAAGTATATATATTATCAGCAGTTTTAACATGATTTACGTATAAGTTTTATTACTAGGACTGTTTCTAAGAGATGGTATATTCACATCGCTTAGAGGTCACATGTTAAGTGATGTTGTAATTTCAACTGATTATAAGCAAGTTTTGTTGTAAATCGAATCTCGCTTCAACAAATATTATTCGAGCGATTGAGTCGAAATGTTGTCGATGTCGTCATTAGTTTGACTACGCTAATTTTTATACCCAGAGATTATCGTTGTTTTGCGAGAATTTGGATTGTGTTATAATTTGGATTTAGCTAAAAATAAATTAGTTAATATAAGTTGTATCTGCCACCTTATTCTGTTTTTCACTTATAAGCACAATCTGTCTTTGAATACAGTACCTACCTTTAAATCGTCAATTATGTAATAATACTTATAATCAATTATTTTTAGATAATCACGATGACAATCAAATTCTATTGGTGTTATCTTCCTCGCCAAACTAGTTTATAGGTGTAATTCCACAAAAAAACTACTTATATAAAAAAGGATTTTGTTGATTGTTGTGTATTTCTTGAAACTACTCATTAGTAATTTTACCGACACCAAACAATATTTTTTATATACTCAAAATTTTCGTTCGATTGAAAAGTTTCAGCCACCAATTGACATTTTCAATAAATATAGATAAATTTTCAAATGGTTAAAAAGAATTTTCTAATGGTATAGGTTTCCATATGCTACTGGGATAAAATAAGAAATTGGGAAAGAGTATACTCACATGCGGGTCCCGTTGCGTGTCGCACAAATACCGCGTCGAAATAGCGCCAAGGCCGGCCGGTGATAATAGAACAGAAAAGTTTAACACGCGTGTGTATCTGGAGGCGGCTCCGCGATCACTGCCGTCCAGCGCTCAGCGCGCTTGCCCCTGCACTGTTCTCGCCGATAGCCCTTGACACCCAAGCTGGTCGCCAACACAAACATTGGCGATACAACACCCGCTAATGATCCCAACGGCGTAAATCAAGCGGGTTTATGAGCGACAGGCCGGAGGCACGCGGGGGCCGGCCGACACACCCGCTTACTTCGAGTTGATTTTTTATTGCGTATGAAGTTGTAATCATGCACGGATACATTGTATGTTGCACTGTATAATATAATCTTATTAAATAATTACAATTACAATATTGGCTGCTAAAATAATTCTAAAGATCTCAGGTGAAGTAGACCTTAGACAACCATTGTTATATGAACAGGAAATTTTGTTATAGGAAATAATCCGGATGTATCCCTTATAATGTATTTATGAAAATGTATTCTCATAGCTTTTTGATCGTCAGCAAACTACTACTGCTTCCTAGATTTTGCACCTTTTGTTTTCTAATCTTCCTAACAGCATAACCTTCAGAACTAAGTCTACTACATTACTTAGATGTTTAAGGCACTACAAAAACTGTTTCATTCCCAAGTACTAGATGTTTATTGGTAACAATCACATTAATTTCATTTATTATGTAAAATAAGACTGTTTGCGTCAAATAAGTTATAGCTTAACTTTTAATTTTTAGGAAAATATTGTTAGCAAACAACCTCCACCATATATGGTACATCGTTTATACATTCAAAAGAAGAACGGCCCTACAATAGACCCTTGAGGAGCACCTGTCTTAACACAGGAACTTTAGGTTTCTTAATTGAGTTCGTTGAACTCAGTATGCTCTATTTTCTAAATGAGCCCTAAGCCGTTTAAAGAACTGTAACTAATATACTAAGTATTTTAACCATAAAAATAAGACTAACATTCAATTCCAGTCAAATGCCTGAGACAGATCACAGAATACCAATGGCCTTTTGATAAAGCCATAAACCTCCAAAATATGTAAGATTGAACAGACTAGACTAAATAAGTTTTGTTATGAATTATTCAAGGCATTGTTTTTTTATATTTTATCAGAAACTGATAAAGCTTAACCCGAGGTCGGACTATTGTAAATATCGTAACGCATACCTCGATAAGAAAAAACATTTTTCATTAACTCTATTAACGAGAATGAATTTAATCTGTGAAAATAACAAGTGTGGGTGGGTAACAAATATACTGTTAAAATATAAACATCATACATATACGTAGGGTATGTAAGTGCTTATCGTAAAAATTGTGTTGTAGAAAATGAATGTCTGATCTTTCTTGCCTCTTTTCTGGTTTCTGGATATCCTGGTGAATTATGATCTGAATCATTGAAATTCTGCGGAGCGACACTGCCCGCTAGTAACACAACAATAGGTTCATGACAAAAACTTTAAACGGAGTAAAAATCACAAAATAGCATATGATATAAGCATCTGTGTTATTATTTGAATGTAACTGTATATAACTGCTGGGTGCGCAGCTCTTGGGAGGAGTACGTCCACGTAGGAAAAAAACAAAACGTTTTTAGAATCTAGAGATATCTTGAAGTGAAATATATAATAATTTGTAAATAAAACAACAATGGAACCACGCTTATTTATTAATTGGACAAAACACAATATTCCTTAATCTAGATTTGCGAAAACATTTCCAAGTTACACACGCCTTATCAACATGACGTCACAACATGGAACAATGTTCACGAATCACATCTCACAGTAAATAAATAGAACGAAGGTATTGTATCACAACTTGAGGCACTTGTTCTTACTCTTACGACACTTATTAAACATTATTTTACGGTTACTGTACAAATTTACATTTTTGCCATCTAGTTACCACTGTCAAAATATCTAGTGAATAAGCCATGGGCATGAACAGATGCGTGCGGGGGGGGGGGGGGTCAGGGGGGCGGGTTCCACTTCCTCTTCCTCAATGTAATTATTAGTTTTCCA
>DWLI01000092.1:0-30530 GCA_018249915.1 Cecropterus dorantes dorantes
GCGGCAACGCCAAGAGGCGCAAATAGAGGGGTGTTATAAGTTTGACAGCTATGTCTGTGGAAATGTAGCTTCTAAACGATTTGGATGCGTTTTTTTTTGTTATAAAGAAGGTTTCCGGGTGCCGGTTCTTAAGAATATTTGATCAAAATCGGGGCAGCCATTTACTAGATATGGATGGTGAAATAGGTCATGAAAACTCAAATATTGTTAAATATTAACAAGAGGGGTATCGAATAATAGGGCATTACAAATAACTTACACTTAGACATGTTTTATTAAAATCGGCTCAGCCATTTACTAGATATAGGGGATTAAAGTAAGGACCAAAAATTAAAAATTATTTAATATACCCAATATAAGAAAATTTTAAATTTTGGTTTAAAAATTACCTGGTGGGGTGTCAAGTAAAAGGAAATGACGTCTACGAGTATATTACAATCTAACATGTTTAATAAAAATCGGTTCAGTAAAAGTAAATGGCTAAACCGATTTTGGTGTCGCGGCAGGGCATCGTTAATTTAGAGACAAGAGAGATCCTACATAGCTATAACAAAATGACGCTCACAGGCTTAACAATTTAAATCTAGTAAATAAATAGGTAGTCAATGCAATAAAAGGTCTAACTTACATAGTTAAGCGGTACCCCTCTGCCGCGACGTTGTAGCACAATTTTAATGAACAAATGCTACGTTTCTATAATTGAATTATTGGCATAAGTCGGTCAAATTAGACGGCTTTATAGATATTATTTTTGACTTTTTGAATGTATGCTCACTTTTATTTACAACCTTGGGGTATTTGTAACTTTTTAATTTATTTTTTTGCGACGTACCACTATATCCCTCTAGGGCAGCCGAGGGCAGTAACGAAATACTTAATAAGGCAGCAATAATTAATTTAAACATACGTCATTTAACTAGGTCCTATGCTTGTTTGCTACTGATTCAACATTTTTCTCTTTCTAGACCACAAAGATCTAATGTCAGAATTATTGGGCATTTTAGATACATTTACTTATTTTTTTTATTTACTATTCAGATATACACCTAGATATAATATAGATTTTTACCACAGACCGGCGAGGACTACGATGATCAGTGCCTATGTTTACTTCCTTTTATTTTCAACCTGTGGCTGAACAGATATGATTTGAGTGCAGCATGACCGCATTTAGGAATGTGGTCATGTTTACATAATTATCATTTTTATATTTTATTTAATCGTTATTGGATAAAATTAGCTATCTAGTTGATTTATTGCAATCTTTAATGGTATTGATGCATTTTATTTACCGATTATATCTATTACATAAACTATACACAAATCAAAACACCCGTTAATTTGGGTTTGCTAAGTAACAAGCAACAAAGCACTGCAAGATAGTTGAGAAAGCTGATGGATTAAGAAATATTACACTGCACTTAAAACTGGCATGAATAATGTGGGCGAAGATATATCTTCAAAGTGAAGTCGACTGAGGACATAATATGCAATATGCCGCTATAAAAATGTTTTCCATAAAATTTAAAATAACGATTTTACTTTCGAAAATATAAAGTACCTACTTTTAACTTAATATGTTATATAGGTATTGAAAATCAAACTCAAATCCATAAAAAGGAGAATTCGAAACATAAAATCAAACACATAAACTCGAATAAAAGGCAAACAGTGCAGTCGAACGCAAGTTATAAATGCTCGGGTCAATCGTGAAGCCTCTTGACAAGTGCATTTGCGTGAAGCGTTTCGGTGATTTGATGGCAGGCATTATCAATCAATTGGCGCTGGGCAAGTGGGCAAACGGCTCCCGTGACGCCTGCGCCCGCGCCGAGTGCTTCGACCTCACGCATACGCAATTTACAGCTTTATCGCTGTTATTATTCTTAATAATATGCTGCACCGCGACAACGCATTAACCTCATCAAAATTCGCAAGCATTTTTTTTAATTATACTGCCTTTTAACATGGAAAACATCGAACACTCAATAAATGAATTTAAAATATCCCTGGGTATACAAGTAGTTGGATGTATGTCTTATCGCGATGGATTTCAGTTCGAACATAAATCATTTAAAACGGAAAAGTACATCTTCAATCTTTAGATTAAAATCATGCCTGTTTGCAGAGATTTTGAATTCCTTGGAAGCGAAAAGCTTTTAAAACTCATTACATCATCGATAGGGATCGATAAGAGCGTGAAATTTTGGTAATTGGTAATATTATGGTACGTATCCCAAATTCTTGACAATAATTAATATGAAATGTGATATGTAGGTACAGGTTAACCCAGAGGACAGATACAGACTCCATATATGAAGGTTTTAATTTTTTAACACTCAAAGTATGTATTTATTATAATAATGTTATATTTTTTTTTTATTTTTTAATATTAAACTTACCTATTATATTAAAATACCTATAGAACTTAAAAGAGTCATTTTCTACATATTAAATTACTTGTATATATGGTAATATGATTTAAATTTATCAGCAGTGGCTACACAAGTATTTGACATTTCGTTTTTGTAATTTAATAACATAATACAAAAAAAATAAGTTTATTATTATTTAGTATTAGAATTAACTTAACATAGCTAAATTAAACTGAAAAATTTTAGAAAACGCTGTATGAAGATAAATGCAATAAATCTCGCATTGTGATTGCGTCATTAATTTATAACTGTATTTATAAACACTACAACATTGTCACATTGGTATTTTCAGTAAATCGGTTCGGAGTGTCAGTGTCCATTACGCAGTAATCAATCATCGGACACGTTCGGGTTTCAATCTGCGCTCGCGTCGCTTTTGGCCGGCGAGTCTTTCGACACGGGCGCAATCAATATGGCAGATAAGTACGATAACATCCGACGGTGCTTTGCCGATATCCCTGTAGGGCTGCTGAATCGTTGCCGAGATATACTTTAAGATCAATGTAATAAGAATAGTTTAAAAAACTAATTATGAATCTTGCGTTAAAAACCTGAAAACTGAATTGTTGCCTATATTATAAATTTCATTTCATTTCTTACTCAAATATTCAATGAGTTCGAAAATTAAATGTGTATTTTAGACTCGTAACCATGCTAACATTGGAACTCTCAATAAAAATCTACATTGATCTTAAAATAAATATTATTTATACATTTTTCAGGAATGCTAAGTAAATATTTACGCGTGTAATTAAGTACTTGATACCGTATAAATATCACTGCAATTCACTGATATTTCTGTGTGAACCCTACATGAGCCGTCTCCACAGCACGCCGCGTTACAACTGCCTGCGGCTTGCTACGCCGACGTCTTCATCGTTGCGATTATAAGCTCTTTCATACAAAGGAGCAAGAGTACAAATCACAATCACATTATACCTATAAAATAAATATTAAAACGATATCACGAACAACATTTGGATAACATACTAAAAATTAGGAACGTCTATACCTATTGAAAAACTAAATAATAACAAACCTATAGTAGGAACATACATACGAATGAGTAAGGACCAAAATCGTTACAAATTAATAAAAATTAGTTTACATTTTTAATTCGTGTCATGCAGTATCGCCTTCTTCTCGTAAATGTCGTAGAAGAATAGGTGACTATGGGACAAAACCAAGACATGGGCAGCAGGGTCTTCCTTTGTGTTAATAACAGCCACTGTGGTAGTAAGCATGAATCGTTGGCTATAGGAAACTAGTCTTAAGGGCTTAAGAGAGGCCTATGTCCAGAGGTGGAACAAAAAAGCGCATGGATCTCTTTATTTATACTACACTCGTTGTCTTTAATACCCTCTGTATTACAAACCATATGATTGGAATACCAATCAGATGGTATGTAATATATTCCAATCAATCTTACTCTAACATGTAATAATAAGAAATTTGCGACACAGATGTGAGGATATGGTACAGACGACGTATGTACACAAGATGAAATAAGTGAAAAAATCCAGCTTGTGATGTCTTGATTGTACGTGGTGTACTTACGTTTATAAGCTTCTGGTCTTGTAGATGTAGTTCTTAAAGGTGGTAGAACCAGTGTAGCTTAACTGGGGAAGTACCAACGCCACACCCATTTCTAGCGTGAAACAATTTTAGCGTTTCGGTGGAAGGGTGTGGTTGCCGACTCATATATGAGGCGCCTTCAGTCCTCTGGTGTAGCAACGCTTCTACGAGTATAATCGACTGAAATTGCTTACATGGGCGATAGTATCCACTTACCATCAGGTGGACTTTATTCATGTTTGCTGCTTCAGTTTAATAAATAAAATATATTCACAACAATACCATATAGCAGCAACACAAGTCTGAGAAACTCTTCAGAAGCAGACGTTATAGTATTTAAAAAATAATATGAAATTGAGTAGTGAAAGTTTCAAAATAAATGGTTACCGAACTGTTGCTGGAAAAGCCCTAAGCAAATAATGAAGTACAACTTATTTTTTATATAATCTGTTATTTAAATCACACCAAATAGATTGCACTCATACAAAAAGTCGCCGTGTACAAAAGCCCTTGGCTCGGTAGGTTTCCGTATGATACGGCGTGACAAGCGTGCGTTGCATTATGTGCCGATCTAAGAAGTCGAGTGATTGTATATATACAAGTGGTGTCATGCTTTAGAATTTCATCATTTGATTGAACCTCGATTTTGAATAAGTAATATGACGTAATACAGACAGCTTGAATTAGACTCTAGCGACAAATTGTACGCTGCAAATTTATTTCCGGTCGTTCTTTTTACTTATATTATAATATACTATCTGTTAGTCGGGACTTTTTACGTGTAGATAATAATACAAACATTTAACTCGTTAGACAAGGCATAGATATAAAGAAATCCTTTCTTCGTGTTTATGTACTTACATTATGAAATGAATCTATCCTCGAAATTTTACTATTATACTCATAAATATGTCTTAAGCACAAAATAAAATTAGTATGAAAATAGCACCTTAGATCACTTACATCTAACTAATTCTCCTGGAGATTTCGTCATTTAAAATAAGGCAACATTTATCGGCACTTGCACATTTTTCCTATTCATTAATAAAATAATTCAAATGTTTATGATTCTTATCTTCGACACATTCTAACCCTCATATATCTGGAATTTGTTTAACCTTTGTTGATTATTGTCTCAATATAGTTGATTACGGAATAGCACTTTAAAAAAAGGGCTGGACAACACGCTGTGTTTCTCTATTTAGAAGGAAGCGGGCATGCGGGCACAGGTGCGCACGCGCCACATACGCGCAGGTACTAACTCTGTACTAATGTTATCATACAAAGCTGTACTTTGAAATGTTAAATAGAAATCAGTCTTAAAATAAAATAAATAAATATATTATTTTTGTACAATTCAGGTGTACATCACATAAATTGTCTTCAAATTTAGATGTCTATATTTAAGAATATAATAAATTTAAAAAGAATAGTTCTCTTAAATATTTGTTTAACTACTCGAATTTAGATATATACCTAAAAATCGACCAAGTTATTTGAGGACACCGCACAATTTTTTTCCGAAATATAAACATGAAAAATAAAGATTTTCTTCACGACTTCTACTATGATTATTTTGTACGTACTTAAATGGCACTTAATATTGCATATTGAAATTCCCTAACAGTTGTAGTTTATACAGTCATAATCGTCGGATCGGAACATAAAACGTTTTGTCATCGCAGAACAATATCTTCTGTTAACGAAAACAACAAATCATTTACTAACCTAAAAAGGAATACTTAAATTAGTGAGACTAGAGTTGCAAATACAAGAGCTAATCTTTGGCCAAATGCGATAATTACCCCTTAAATTACAAAGTGAAATGTTGTTTGAAGTCGATTAGTAATGGAAACTATCCATTAATGAGCGACATGAGACGGCTGCTATCGTCGACCATAAGTTACACAGGCATTAGTAAGCTGGGAACTGGGAACTAATTGCGGAGGCGGGCCAATTTCCCAGGTAGTGCCGAAGCAATTAATTGTCACAACAAGATCAAATGCTGCGGTTACTTCTTCAATATAGCTATGCCGCTACCGTACACGTGTACATTAGCGTGGTGTGATATCACCGATACTACTAAGTGAGTAATAGTTCTAACTAGTTTGTTTGCATTACGATTATTTGCTTTAGAGGTACGAAGAAGATTTCTTTGAACATATTTTGCACGTTAACGAGCATAACGAGTAGTAATGACTTAGCACAGAGTTTCTCAAACTTATGCAGGATGCATAAGTTTCGATATTTAAAACTATGGAGGACCCCTTTAAAAATACTTCCAGGTAGAGTACAATAATAATAATAGGGTAATAATAATAAGGTAATAATCAGATAGGGTCATAGATATGTGATGTAAATTTATAAGATATTTGGGCTTGTTCTAAAAGCAACTTAACTTTTAATTATCGAATGTGCGTTATTATCTAAGTAGCCTTCATTACACTAAGTTTGTAGCGTACCCCTGACTATCACCATGCGTATCTCAAGGGCTACTCGTACCCGACTTTGAGTACCTGACCTAGTGTATATGTCTTATTATGAACAGAAACATTTATGTTATTACTAACGACGTTCTCCTTTAATTAATGTATTTATCTAATTACAATTCCTAACATAAATCAAATTAAACAAGTGTGCTTCTATACTACTAATACATACTTTAATATTCGTGTGGCTACCAAAAGTTACAAAAACAATGAAGTCTGTCAACCTATATTATTCAAATATCATCTACCCACTTAAATGTTATGGCTTAAACCTTACTATAAAAGCTTACTATAGATTGGTATGCAACTTTGTATAAAAGTTAAATACATACGACATCGACGTACTAACAAAAAACAACAAAGTACTAAGGTGATGAGATGACTTGACACATTATTTAAATTTGAAACAGGTTGTTACGTTACGTCCGTTTTTTCCTGTTTGTTGTTTGATTGTTTTGTCGGCTTAACATTTTTGACGTGTTTTTGCAATACAAAAAAACGATGCACCATATGGGGTCATATCTTTTCAAAGCGCTCGTTTTAATGAGAATGTAACGAAAACATATGGCCAATTAATTTTCGCTAGCTCTGCTAAATGAGCACAGTTGGATCTATTTCAAAAGGTGTGATAAAATATTACCCGAACAGGCGTTTAGTCGATTTCCTCTTATTGGTAGAATGACTAGTAAATATTGTATTGTTTAATTATATGAGGGTTATATTAACTTTCAAATAGTTTCGTTATGAATATATTAAATAAAAATAAATTAATTATTTTATAAATTTAAATATACAATGTAATGTATGATGTATTTCGATTTTAAACGTAACAAAATTTGGTTCCTACATTACACATACAAATATATGTAGTTGTTGGTAAAAATGTATTGTTCTTATGATCATCGTTTTACTATTACTATAACTATTGATGCACGAGCATATTCAAGCGTACTCATTAGGAGAAGCATCCTCATTGGGGGTAGTAAATAGTGCTTATATGGCCAATCTCAGGTAGAAGTCCAATTCCATTTGCGATTAATTACGATGAGGTTACCTACCTCATACGAGGATTGCAGTAGATCCATGTAAATGCAGTCATAATGCAGCAGTAAATCTCAACTTATTTAAAAGCTTTACATTAGTATAAATATAAAAAGAACTGGAATAACGAGGACGATCTTTTTGCTTATTTTATTGCAAGCACTATAATTGTGCGCTCATACTTGTACATTGTAATAGCGGCTTTATATGCCTTGCCGCCTTCTAGGCACTACATCCTTGGATAGTATTATTATTTCGTATTCTTTAATCAGATTTGTTATTCAATTTTCCCCGCATTCATAAGTGCAAATGAATATGCGTGGTAAGTCACAACCTGCTCAAAGCGAGTTTCTCGGCGCGTCGGGGCGACCATCTGGTGGGCGAGAGCTTTTTTTATTTTCCAAACGTGTCGTCTTGGATTCTTGTTTTTTGCATTGGCTGGCGCTCGCTTCTTTCCTTTTTTTGTTCTGCCGAGTTGCAGTTAACAGGTGGCTGGCTGTGTGCAGGTGAGACCTGAGATTTTAACTTAAATCGACTAAACCGCAGTGTGAAATGTCACGCGTGCTACCTACATGACGAAAATTACTGAATTAGAAGGCTTGAGCCAATAGTTTTATCACAGATTCACTTGCATCAATTCTAGTACCCATACATTCTAATTTGTATAGGTCTATATGTATTTTTATTAATACTTATATATTCAATGACTTAACCATAGTTAGTAGGTATAAACGCATAAATCTTCGAAAGCCCAAGAAAGAAAGATTGCAACAATAATTAACACTGCTAACGGTATTTAAACTTATCATATTCTCTAAAGGAAAAAAGTCATAGAAAATGTATCAACAATAATGTCCCATAATTATTTTACATTAGAGATTGAAAAAACTAAAATATATACACATATGTTTTTGTACACCTAAATAAACACATGTCTATTAATGATCTAAAAGTCGGGTCCATCTAAACTTTCTCGTTTTAAATGGAATAGTTAGTTATCATAAATGTGTTAGTAGTATATAACAAAAAAATCACAAGTATAGAAAATTTTGTATTGGTAATTAATTAAACAAATCTGCCAATAGAGTTAACGAGTAAAAATGTTATAACATTCACACAATTGCCACTATGCACGCATTAATATAATCAAAGAACACGTTTCTTTTTTAGATAGTCTCTACCACTGAAAAGAACAAGAGTGACAAAATAGGCAACCAAAAGGTGATGAAAAAATATACATTGCCACCCTTTTAGACACCGGGGCGGCTCTTTGGCATTTTTCATGTCTTTTTATTCGCCCGATCAGAGGTCAATGATTTCAGTTGACATTTGGTTCGTGATTGGTAAAGCTTAACGCTATTTATTTTTAAGTACTTAGATTAGATTCTTGTAGGATATTATGACTATTTTCTTTCAAACAAGTTAGTATAAAGACTACGCTCATTCGCTCCTATGTAACCATATAAAGTAAGTATTTAACATACTACAAAAACTTGTGTAATCTAATAAGATTCGGAATGGAGATAATAAGTCATGTGATGGATTTTGAGCTTAGTAAGTATTAGTGATCTTATGTGAAAGCTTGAAAAATTGTGTCTATTACCGAGAGCGCACTCAATAGGCTCGTAGACCTGCACCGTTAGACTCCAGATCACGACTCAGCGGATTATTCGAGAGCACAAAGAGAGCGAGTGCCGAGCGACGGACGTACACAATCACTCATAGCGTTGCGTTTGTCATAGAGGGCCGTGCGACAACGTCGATCACCGACCGACATGCTTTGTCACAAGCCTGCTCCGATTTGTAACCACTGATAGCTCCATTCCAATTGACCCAAAGACAGCTACGTGTAAACACCTCGCCTAAATCAAATACCGAACTGACTGCGGAAGTGCTTTAACGGAACACATTACGAATGCGCTAATAAACTTAACACTCGTGAGCTCGGTGTCTATAGCCATTAAGGCTACAGGTTACAAATTGAGACAGTTCAATTTATCGTTATAAACTAATAAAGACGCTTTAAGATTTCTTATCCAAAATGTAGGTTTATTGGACTGATTAATCATTTCGCAATAATTTCTGAAACTTTCTACACAGGCGTAGTCATTCGGATTGTCCGCGAGGCTGTAAAAATCGTTCACCCATAAAATGAAATATAGGTTAAGACGAACTCTCTCAAAAAATCAGTCAAAGTACCGTAATCCCATTCTTTTATTTTGTAATTTCTTCTTACCACCAATTTTGAGCAGTCGTTTAACATTTTAGGGCTCGTTTTATGGCCTCACGTCTGATGAACATCCTCCGCTTTTATTTTGTATTACGACTGTTCTCGTCCGATGACTGACAGTGTGTTCCGAATTTTGTCCATTTTTATCTTGCCCAATTTTTTGTCTCGAAAACATTCGGAATTTATAATTGATTTGATTGTCTGCAATGTAATTTTATCGCATTCCTAAAGCAAGGTTAATTAAACTATCGTTAAGCGTTTATCTTATTAGAGTGCATAGATAAACCTTTACTAGCAAATAGGCTGTACAATGGGATTGTTGGTAGAGGCGAGAAGGCGCGGGAGGATGGAGAGGCGCGTATCGTCGGGGCGGCGAACAGGAGCCGCGCGCCCACGCCGCGCCGCGCGACTTGTCCATGTCAACGGTACGACGTTCAGCCGCTTAAATATCTTACTTTCACAATTGTAATAAGCAAACGTCAAGAGCTCATCATGTTCAACAACAATAAGGCACGAGTCTCGCTCGCCTCTATCTCCTTTCTGTTCAATATGTTATGAGCACAAGCGAATTAAAGAAATCTTTAATTTCGTCTCTGACGCTGAGTTTTATATCCTTGACAGTGATCGTCTCCTTGTAGCATGATATTAATAAAAGACAAGTGAAATTAAGAATACATAAGTCACGTGGGCGAAAGCATTAACGGAGTTGTTACAAAACCTTTTTGCCAAAGCTTACTAAACAATAAAGCTTTACTCTTTATACCTTCCACGTGACGTTCAAAATACATTCATGAAGCAATTTTGGTACCAGTAGATGAATCTTAAGCCTTACAAATACATATATCGGAATATGAATACCAATCAAGATATATATAATATGCAAATAGAGAACTTTCATTTTGTGGTGGGAACAATGGAGTTGATTTCGCGACGGTATCTGTTAATGCGTACCTACCTAGTTAATATGATGAATTTTTATAGTGTGAAAGTTCACGCGAGCAGTCACGAAATAGATATACGTATTGAAGTGATTATGTAGCTTTATTTCTGCTTTAATAGTTCAATGGTAGTTACGTACTGTTTTTGTCATGCAATTTTATAAACCCAAACAGTGCTACTCTATTACTTAAACTCTATTATTTCAAAATCTAGTTTTCTATTTTATTTTTTGTTTTCATTTGTGATAAAAAAAAATGGTAAGTTCCTTTAGTTTTTAATCGACCAGGTGATACAACTAGTCTAGTTTTACCGGGCAGATACCACCACCACACCTATTTCTAATGTGAAAAAGTTCTTGCGTTTCAGTAGAACGGTGTGGTTGCCGGTTAATTTACATATGAGGCAACCATCTTCGTTCTTGGGAGTAGCAATGCATCTATGGTTGACGCAAAGTAGAACCGCTGATCTATATGAAGTAGCTTACAGATGTCCGTGGGCTGCAATAACTACTTACCATCAGGTGGATGTAACTAAAATATATATACAAGTATTTATTGCAAGCATAATATAGTTTTTTTTCAGATTCCTAAAATAATACCGTTAGATAACCTTTCGTAGGTGAACCAAAATTCGATCAATTCAAAAATAGGTACAATGACTATATTTCCTTTATTAATTTCCAACAAGAATCGAACGTGGAATATGAAAGAGCATCCAGACACGCCCTTTTCCTAAGGAGAACAAGTGACTAATGAAGCACTTCTCATCTAAATATTCATGAAGCCAGTCAGTGCGTGCTCGTTCCCAAAACTGGAAGCTCTAACGTCGACGCACATACAAAGTGCTCTACAAAGACGCTGCAAAGGTATTCATTCGAGCTAAAGAATAGAATAATAACAGCGATCTAATTGGGCAACAATACTCTAGATTTTCATAACGTATATTTTACCATATTACATGGAAATCGTGGAAATTTGACCGTATTCATAGTTATTTTTCAATTTTTAATGACTTATGGCTATTGGCGAGCTTTTAGTGTTAAAAGCTCGTGATAGCCGCTACCCATGAAATCTGTTTAAAACAAATGAGAAAAAAGATTGTTTTGCCTTAGTCTATTATTGGCTTAGTTTTTATTTATAGAAGTTTATACATTACGTAAGATTATTCAGATTCGTATCGTTTGGATAAGGCAAACTTATGGTAGAATTAGTGGCAGTTGTTATACTTATCGTAAATATTGAAAAATATTTGGATACATATTGTTAATGCGTTTCTAATTGGAGTTTTTCCTAATTATATATGTATATTATCTTGCTTTAGGCTATTTAAATTTTATTTTACAAACAGTTTAATTTATATAAAATTATCTGAAGAAACGTCCAAGTGATAGAAATGTATAAATGAAAATATTTGCCAAAAAAAGTATCGCAATATTTTACGGGAATTATTATTTATCCGATTTGCTTCCAAATAGTTCATTTGCATTGAAATGTAAAGAGAGAAGGAGTTGTGAGTGCACACGGGACGGGCATTCGAGATTGCAAATCAGTGCGGGGTCGCGCGGTCTCGCACCGACTTGAATGACTCATAAACACCGTGATTTACTGAACATATGCAAGATTTGTAGAGTATTAATTCCACTGTCGTTGACCAGAAAATTTTACTAAGCCACAAAGTGTTCAGATTGGTACATTTTTTATTGTGTCTTACAATCTCTACTTACGGTGTCTACACGGTTTATCTTAGGATGTATATCAATATACTAAATCACCAACGGAAAAAATATTTTTATAATCATACTGTTTTAGTATTTCTGTATCAACAAAAAATGATTATTACAGATGAATATAAATCATACATCATGTTATCTTGGGTGGCAAGAGTTCTCTCGAATTACATAAAAACTTTATCTTTATTATCTCATTGAAAAACGAATGTGAGGTACTACCTAATACGAACTATAAAGTGGTCAATATTTATGACTGTGATTTATGATGAAACACATTTTTTCGTGTTGTATTTTATGTGGGCACTCGCCTATTTGGCCGTAAATAATTTAATTCGTTGATATAACAATCTTCTGTACTTATAGACGTGTTAGGAGTATTCTGAATGACTAATTCATCATCACAGAGTCTAGACTACTAAGGCTTTCTGTATGAAATTTGGACACGGGTATCCACTAAATAATGGCTTTTGATGTTCCACCCTAAAGGAATAAGCTAAGTATATGAATATTGAATAGATAATTTTGATAAAAAATTAACAGATATTTTATGCACCCAGAAACAACAGCATTTAATTTAATATCTGCATATATTCATGGAAGTAGTCTATATAAGAATACTCGAAAATTAGAAAATTAAATTACGCTACTGAAATTTCGTGGATTTGAGAGTCATTTATAAAAGATCACAAATTCAAATAAATAATTTTGTTCACCACCACCATTCAGAGGAGGCTATCGTCTCTGGCTTGGCATTGACGCTGGTATATACATATAATAGAACTTAAATTAAAGAGAAATGGAAAACTTTGTGCTAGGCTAACATTATATAAAACCGTATAAATTCGTATAAAAACCTTCCATTCTATTCCATATTTATTTAAAAAGCATAGTGCAAAATACTCTCGGGGTAAAACGCCTACAGACAGATTGACATGAATAGAGTCGTCAGCAGAAACTTATTGAAGGCCGAAATGCTAAAAGACAATGAGAAAATACCAAAATGCAAAATTGTGCAATATTTCATCCGTTATGTATGCAATATCGAAATCTGAAACACGTAACGATGTTACGTTAAATATCAATGAATGCGTAGCTTTGTTTTTTCCGAGAAGGAAAATATATGCACATAATTAATTTACGTACTTATGTATTTTCTCCCCTTGATATTCGGGTACAAGTGCGTGATGAACAACCATAATTGATGGATAATTTATGTCGTGAAATTTTGCATTTATTACGATGAATAATATACAAGGAAAAAGTTAAACCGACGTACGCTTGCGGATGAATGCATAATACGAACCGTTCGGTTTAAAACAACTACGAAGGTGCATATACATTAGGTATTGAATGTTATTCGTTAGTTAGCGTTGATGGTTCCATTCGATATAGGAATATTTGTTAGTTATTCAAAAATATTCGCCCTCGTTATTGGCGGCAGCGGCGTGAGCTATTATTGTTGCTTAAGGAATTCAGGTACATTCGATCGACATCTATTCTGTTACTAACTTCAGACCAAAACAAACACCCATTATTAAGCGAACATGTTTCAAAAACAGTGAACTGAATACATCGCAGCTCAACTGAACCGTTACGAAGATTACGGTCAATTATCTCAACTAAGTATCATATGACTAAATTGAGGTGATTGTTGATACTAGCTGTTTTTGACTGCTATTAGGATTATTATTCACTGACCTTTTACGTACTTATTATGCTTTCGTTTATTTTGTGTTTTATTTTATAAATGGTGAAACTGTAATTGTGCACCATAATTGTATAAAATATTCTTGCCAAAATTGAATTCAATTAAGTTATAAAAAAGTTTTCCATACTCACCATAATAATCGTAATAGGAAACCAAACGGTCTTGATTAGAATATACATATGTATATTTTTGTTGTAAATATTAATAAATTAATTTACTTAAAAGTAAGAAAAAAAGCACGATTTATAAGAAAATAAACATTGATCAAGCATTCAAAAATATGAAGAAATTTCTAGTTAAAGTGCATGTATTAAACTTACTATATTGCAGTACTAAACTACCTGTCGTCTGCATCACGAGCAATTTGTCGTAGGATATAATATATCGAGGGGCAACATTAAAACGATCGGAGTATAATTTTTACCGGTCAGTGCACACTGCTACAGAGTGTCATGTTTATCGAGCCGTAGATTCAGATCAGGCTAATATCGCAATGCGTGCTCGCATTGTCGCGCGATTCGTTCCCGGGCCTCATTGCCGTTTAATAAGGTAACGACGGTTTATGTGAAAGCCTTCGATTCTTAGTACTTCGCTCTTGAAACCTTTAATACCTATAGGTACACAGATATGAAAGCACCGAGCTGCGCAACGCTACACTAGACATTTAACCGCAAGAAGTCGTATTACGAGAAGGTATGTGCAATAAAGGTGTATCTAATAGAAAGAGAGAAATTAGTCTTAGAAGATAATATAATAATGAACAAACGATTTGACCTTTTTTCACCAGATTCAAATACTTATAACTGTATAGAAAGTAACTTAGTAACTTATTAACTTAAAATATAACTTCACTTTATTGTATTAAAATGTCTACTTGTTACATATGAATTGTTACTTTCACATAATTGAAGACGTTTTTTTTTATTTTTACATATTTTTATTAAAACTGTAATACCAATTATTTGTGCTGTATATATAGCTACACAATATTTCACTGTAAAGCATGTTAAATATAAATATTTTAAATTAATACATTTCGTTCACCGATAATATACGTACGTTGAACGAATACGATCGTATACATAACTAGAAAATTAAATTAAATTCTAATAATGAAACTATTCTCTAAATCTGTTTGCTGAATTAATTTTTAACAAACTAAACGTTGCCTCAACACGAACTTTATGAAGGCAAGAACTAACCTGTGTTGTAAGATCATAATATAATATTGCGCTTTTGAAGCCGAGCTCGGATGTCAGCGAGAGAAAGCAGTGCATGTGGGTATGGGCGGCCGCGAACCCGACACGTGTCGATGGTTGTTTAATTAGTATAGGGTGTCGGCGCTAGCGGGCCGGCGGCGCACCGCAACTGCAACGGTTACCTGCGGCCGACGTAGCCGGAACGAAACGCGAGAACCGCCCGCTACTAGAATTGCTTACACGCCTGATAAAACCGTAGCACGCCTTCCTGAACATCTAAATGCTATTAGATTCTCTAAGCTAATAAATGTAACATGATCTGATCTCGTAAACTTTATATATTATAGGAAATCAGTGGAAAGCTTTAATTATGATGTATAGAGCTTTTACGTAAAAAGAACATGTGAAGTTATGAAAAGTTGTGAAAAAAGTACATTATGCAGTGAGATTTGTGTGAAAATTATTTAACATACAACTAGGTATAATTCGAATGGTAATGTACTGCATTTCGTGGATACTTCGTAATAAAATCGCCTCCAGTAAAAATAATGTAATTACTTTGTGTAGTAATTCTTAGGTACCTAATGTAAACATGAATGTGACACTATGACGTTGTCTACATCCACAGTTATTAAAATAAGTATATACAGCAATATCGCATAATGTACAATTAAACACAAGTATAGTTATGCAAGCCCATACAAAAGCAATTCATTATATGTTAATTTTTAGTGATGCATAATTTAAAATTAATGATACGTTCAAATGCCTCCAACATTAGCTACAAAGATCTTTTGTATTAAAACCGAAATGAAGCCGCGTATACCTTAAGTAACAGGGTTAGCTAAGTCACGTTTGCGTTATCGGTAAAGCATCGCAAACTTGCATAATACGCTTAAATCAAAAATATTTTTTCATTGCCGATAGTACTTAATGGTGGTGTCTTATTGTTTTGATTTATTTGTGGTAAAACCGTTTTTGTAACGATCAAAAATTTAATAATGTATAAATAAGTCACGTATAGCAGATGTAGCCTTAAGGCGATTCTTATCGACTTAAGTTGAAATTTTCCAATGTTACTCTTTGCAGTTTTTATGGAGGCGGCCATACGTGAAGCAGGCTAAGAAAAATGTCAATGATTAAGAGAAAGATTTAGAAAACTAAGTCTGTACTATTTAAAATAATTATGATCATACATAAAGGTTCTATACCAACTAATAAAGTAGTACGTTCAATAAAATGGAAATAAAGTAGACAAAGGTATTTCAAAACAAAATGGGCAAAACCAAGCATAGTCTCCAAAATAGTATAGTAAGTATAACATATTTAAAAAATAATTACTACGTTAATATTAATAGGTATACAAATAAACCTGCGGCTATGTCGACCAGCCGACAAACGAAAACGAGTCGCGGTACGCTTTTGATAAATCATTCCGGGAATTTTTAAATTGTATTTATAATAAGCCTAACATATTACGACTTCTACTAATCCATTATTTTAATTACTAGAACAGTTGACGCGACCTTGAGTGTTGTGACATCGTGAGATAACGTATAAAATTATTTATGTTAATTAATGTTTAGCTTTATGGATTTTTCATAACTTTATTAAAAATCATTTCCCTATAATTTATTTATTTTCATTCACTATAATTCTGTACTAAAGATACAATAGGTGCAAATTTATAATTAAGCTTATGTCTATCCTAATAGACAGATGGTTAAGGTTGTAAAATCAAATTCATTTAAGTGCCTTATGCACACATATTAAAATTAAATATGTATTTCGGAGTAAATATCTTTCGTTGTACAGTTTGTAACGTTAATTCTGTGAAACTTCATGTCTATATAAAGCAAACGAGGAGCATAGTGAACTGCAAGCAAAGGGATCATGTCGCGGTCGCGGAGCTGCGAGGCATGATCACAGTCCGCACGAACCACGGCGGCCGCCGGCGACATTCGTAGCTACAGCCGTAGCAAAACAAGCTAGCGAGATGTCAACACACAACTGTACTGCACCATTTTGTACCTGTAAGCTTTGTGGAAATATATAAATAAGAAACCTTCGTGTAGAAACCTACAATCAAAAATAAGAAACTATACCGTTTTCTTAGTCGTTTAGCTTGTATTGAAAAATATGTATTGTTGTAAAAATTTAATTTTGTTGTATTCATGCTTAATGTCAGCCACAAATATGGTGGTTATTTTTTGTGTCAACAGCATTAAGTCTGTATGCCAGTAGAATAATTGAATAATTGCCGCACAGGGCAAATATATTACGTGCCGTGCGCGGAAGTTGTAGGTAAATTTCGTAGTTTGGTCAACTCTGTTAAAGATTTAATAGCTTACAACTATGAAAACGTCTCAAAGCTCATTGTCATGCTCACATGAGGGCCGTAGAATAATCGTAATCGAAACGTGATTGTTGAAGAACGTTACTCAGCTGAAGGCCATAGTACTATGAACCACATCTGAAGATAATGAAATTTTCGACTACGATCTTAAAAAAATACCATAAAGTAATCATTAATATCAAAAGTAAACCTGTCGTAACGTAATTAACATTTGTAAGCTATAGTATAAAAGTCCTTCCTATTTTTATCGTCAACTCACTAAAATAATCTGACAACTTATTGTTATTTTGCAATAACAAAAATGAAAATATTTGATATTATTATTTTCGTGTGTTTGGAAAAAAAACCTGATTACATTTTAGTACTATATATTATATACCTAGTAATATTAAGTCAATTCGTGTATACATTCTAGATACTTATGATATAATTATATTTACGTAATATAAAAATACTTATTACATATTTCATTTTTTTTTTTGTTAGGAATACATATAAAACTCCTAAATTACTACAGAATTTGTGAAAGTCACACACATGACAGGGTACATGTGTGAAATGTTAAAATTCTTTTGTTTTAACTATTTTTTCCCAGTTAACTTCATATAAGTATCAGCTAGTAATATAGGTAAAATCACAAATAATAAATGCTTACAAATATTTAATATTTTTTTGTTGTCTGGCATATTTGAGTTAATAGATCAGGTAGCATTTTATTAGTGAAAGCGCATATTGTGAGCCAAAAAACCGAAACGGTTCCACATTGACCTTTCCCATTGTTCGTATTTTAAAACAAAGGAGATCGACACAGTCTCGATATAACGACGCAATTAGTGATTTCTAGCCTAATAATTTATGGCTTAGTATTTCAACTATCCCAGTCTCGTCGTTGTTCCATTTATTTGGTCAATAAATTTTGTGTGATGATATCTTTCCGTAGTTTCTAGGAACTCTTTCAAGATTCGAACTATGACAGTCTTCCATATTATATTTATGTCGATTACAATACAAAGTAGTATATTATAACAATGCAAATTTGTAAGCGTTCTTGCCTAATTTGTTACACCTACTTTAATTATGACCGTTTTAAATAGCGTAACGAATATGGCGCCTAGACAAATAGGCAAAAAATACAGTTTGTGATGAAATATAATTGCCTATTTCATCCAAATGTCCGTCTAAGGTGTCTGAATGTAATTACCAAAAGTCAAAATGGTCCCGCCCACGAGTGCTCTCACGAGCCGCGAGCTCTCGAGCAACCTGCTCACAAAAGTAAATTATAGCATTATTCTTTGTAGTTTGCTATTTGACTATTATCTTTATTACAGGTTTGTAATGGCTTATTTTTTGGTATTAGTCATAAACGTTCAAATTACGAGAACAGTAATCAATCATGGAAGATCTCATTCGCCGGCCGGTATGGTTACGGCCGCATGTTTTAGTATTTTGCTGATTTTAATCTGAGTTGTTTATTTCTGAATTCTAGCCGATGTGAACTTTAACCGACGTATGGTTGAACGCATAGCATAGATTCCCAGGATCAGTAAGCTCACATAAAGCAAATGTTCCGGGTGGATGGAGCGCGTAACTCCGGTGGAGTGACAAGACAATAATTGCACTGGGCCATCGATGTCGGTGGATGCCCAACGTACATATATCTTCTGTGACAAATTTACGTTTACCGTGATGAAAGGTTAAGGGTATTTGAGATTTGTGAGACGAACTAATAAAACTTCATTAGTTAAGTAAAGTACTAAATGAAGTTGCTACTTGGAGATGCACCTACGAGTATATCACTTTTAATTATTATTTATTCTAGATTTATTTATTTTTAGCTTAAGTGAGATAGAATCTTAAGTTTAATAGGCAGAACCTGCTGTTCACATAAAAAAAATATTCCGTTCATAAAAGAAACAAGGCGACATGTTCGAAAGCTCAAGTTTTATACCTCCTAGAATTCAGTTACGCTTTGTACGAGTATTTGATATGAAATGAATTGTGTCGTTTCGCGTGTCATACGTTTAGTATTATATTGCATTATTATTTTGTACTCAAATACGTGCTATATTTACAATAATCAGTATGTACAAATACTCGGATAGACAACCATCTTAGGTCTATCAGCGGCAAAATGCATGGACCCTAAATGATATCCTAGGACATTATTAATATTGTACGATTGTAAAGGAATAATCAGATATGTTTTACTATCCAAAGTTATGCACGTGTTATAGCGAATTACGTCAAAACTTAATACCTACCGTATTAAGTTTTGACGTAATTCGCTATAGCAATCCATAAAAAGAAAGTTTTAATAATCTATACCAAACCCTAAGTGGGTTAGGTATCGATCACTAACTCTATGATCAGAGTTGATCGTGAAAATAGATCGCATTTTGAGCAATTTTCGTCGTAACGGAGGTTAAACGATAGCAAAGAGCCACTAATGGTACCCTAAAAACTTCGTCCATTTGCTTTTTAGATCACAGCTTAAAACATCACGACATTGTCTCGGCTGTAAAGTAGATCGTATCATCGCGTCAGGCAGTGAGTGGCCGGCGTGACGCGGCGAGCTCCGGGTAGCTCCCCGCACCGGCGACAAGTGAGCGCAATCACTAATTGAATCAGTCGCTAGTCATTGCTACCAGCATACTGCTTCCATAACATCACTTTCCGTTGACGAAATTATGATTTCTTTCACGTTATCGCACCGTCAGATTCTAAAGAATCTCCGATGAAACCGCGATACCGCATCGACAGCGCATCGACTACTCTGTCGAATTGAAATAGGAATTATCTAGTAACAAAGTATTTGGAAGCAACAGATTCGTTTTAGTCGATAATAAAGATTAACCTTTAGAAATTGTATTGTAATCTGTGCATAAATATTACTTTTTTTTTAAATATGGGTGTACATCTAAGTAGATTAATAACATCAATTAGTAGATAACAGATTGATTCCAAATATAGAGTAAGGACTAACTAAAATTTAATACAAACAAAATAATATCAGTAAAGCTATAAGTAGGTACGTAACGCGACACTCATTATTTATTCAAGAATACGAATAATTCCATGCCTACTTACATATCAATTATTTTCATAAATTTAACTGGGCGTTATCACTTACCAATATGCAAAAGTATTCTTACAAGCCGGTGATAATTATTATTGGCCGACAAATCTTCACTTAGGAAACCGTTACTCGTGATTTGTTGCAGTGAAAACATTCATTTCTTCATTTGCATACAATGGTCTGATGCCAAAAAATATTGGAGTGTAAACGCTTACCACGAAGGCATATATGAAAGTTTTTTAGCTTTAGATATGTCGTAGGTTGAATAATGTGCCGCATTAAATTAAAGTCACATAATTGATAACAAATAGAGAGATCACGATGCCCTGGATTATTAATGAATGAATTATTTAGTGACTTAATGACAATTAATTGGGTATTATCATACATTTGGAGCATGCTTCATAATTCGGATATTTAAGGTTAAAAGGTAAATGAACCAATTTTTTAGATAATTATTAGTATGGCCCAGTTTTATGTTTAAACATAAAACTGTAAATACTATGTAACATATTTTAGTTACTTGAGAAGTATTTAAGGGCACAGATTTTTTTTTAAACTCTGCCATGGGAATATAAAATATAAAATGGGATACAAACCAAATGAAGAAAACAAACGGACCCCGAAATAAATTAATAAAATATAAAATTTTAAGCTACTTAAATTAATTAATACGGGGTAGGTGTAATTAATTTACATTGACATTAATTAATAGGACATTCCAAAATGAAAATTATTTAATATAAACAGAAACATATTGAGTTAATGAAAAATCTAAGAAAAGGTTAACCCACCTATCTCATATAAAACAGGCATTCTACTTGTAAGTACGGTCGCCTCACATATAAACAGTAAGTCACCCGGTTTTTACACGCTTCCGCCGAAATGCAAGAAGAGCTTCACGCTAAAAAAAACAGCTGTGACAATGGTACCTTCCCGATCGAATAATACTGATGAAAGAACTATCTTACACCTTCCTATTTCCATCATTTTTACTTCTTCCTACCAATAAGCGAAATTGTTAAGATTTGTCAAAGTTCATGTTTGTTATAACTTTACATTTTCTAACGCAAGCTTCGTAGTCGTGGCAAAACGATTGATCGCGTCGATCACAGTATGAGAAAATCGATTTTGCATCTAAAACGGCGATTTATCTTCAGTCAGGATGTCGTAAGAAAATAGAATAAGATCATTTCAAGCTATCTCTTCTGGATATTTTTGAATTACATAATTTCGAATATAACGGAGGAGGCGATATACACAATGATTAAATCAAAAAAATTAAATCAAATATTTTTTTATTCTACATATCTCAATCAGCGAAGAATGGTTTTTAATTTACCATTTTCCGTGTATTTCGTTTTTTAAGTGATTAATTAACATTGTAGGTAAAGGCATAGGTTTTATTATTTTAGTTTATTATAAGAAGTTGTACGATGGGAATATATAACAACTCATTATGAAATTAAAATAAATGGAAACGTCACAACGTGCGCCGAAAAAAATACAGCTAGCTTAAAATACTGCAGCATTAATTTTCACTATTATTTCAGGACATACTCATTGGATGCTTAAAAAGTAATCGGTACCAGTGCAGTAGTCGTTGGTGCTGGTACCACATAAATAATCCCTTATTTGTGCTAAGTACACTAGCTCTACATCTGCGTAAAACACATAAATTATACTAAAGTTCGTTCCCGACCTATGATCCAACCGTTTTAGGTGTTCATTTATGAAGGTTCCTGTTTCTTGTACAGCTCATTGAACTTTTAAGTATATATCATAGAAATAAATACGGATAATTAAATTCGGTAAAAGTTAAACAAGTAAGTAATTACTCGTACATTACTAGATAAAAGATATATATTACGTAGCTTCTTATTAACACGAGTCATCTCCACAGCTCATGGAGGACTTTCGAATATTCGATATAGCGATGGACGATAAACATATTTCGGCACGGAACTCTTGACGCAGATGGAGTGAACTAACGGAGCTTTTCTAAACCCGATTGTTTTAAACTATTAATTGCAGATCGTGCTACGGACAATGCACGCACTAACTAACAATGAAACCGGAAAAATCTTTCTTGTTTATGTAACACATCATGACCTCTTACTGGTGTACAATCATTTTTAATTATTACGATCTCCTAAAATATTGCTGCGATTTATTGCATTAACCTTTTTGAAAAGTCATATTATAATAAAATAGTAGAAAACATTTATTATTAACAATGAATTTGTACAGTTTCTAATTACATAATAACTCCAGTGAATTGCTTGCGATACAATTAAAGATATATAATTACATAAAAGATACAGTAACAAACCATACAAAATAGATTCCGCACATCCATAAGGACGTTTCAAATTTACGTAGAAAATACCCACGCAAGAATAAGTAACACATCAACGATATGTAGTCATCGTTACTCAAGCCTAGGAAAGCAAATCGACAGCAATTAGTTATGTTTATGAGATGAGTAGGTACTATATGTTTAAGATTAGGAGTATGGAGCTGAATGATTTGGTTTCGCGGGCGGAAACGGGCGCGCCCACGCGCAGGTCAGAGCAGTGACCCCGGAGCTCACCTCGCGCGGGCGCGCGTCTACTGCTCGCAGACCTTATTGTTCCACCTTCCAAGCAATCACGGGCACAGGTAACTGAATGTCAAACAGGTTCACGAAGATTAAACGCTTATGATTTATCATCCTCGAAATCGAAACGATTTTACGGCCAATTTGAACTCATAATGATCTAATCTTCATAATGGCGAGAACAACGTCTAAGATTGAGCACTGCGCCTGGCGACCACTACAATGCTCTTCTCTATTGTCTCATTAACATGAAGAGTAATTTTTAAGATACGTAAATAAACAAATAAATCTCACTCATCGTTAAAAACTGACGTGATACAAAACTCTTAAATTAACTTTTGTAATTAGAGACCTCAATAAGGCTCAACGCCCATCACCTTACAAATTACACCTGCGTTACAAATTATGTCCGACGCGGATATTTCTTCTCATATATTATTCTTTACTACATAGTAACCGTGTTAAAATTGTATTTATTACCTCCATTTGTTACCACAGTAATGACTACCGTATGAAATATATCACCAAACCTAACTCATCATAAAATCAATTGGCGCACCACTCATGACATGATACATTCAGCTTCATAAATGTAATGACAGTTCAAAGAAATTATCTTATAAAAATAATTATTATGCTTTTTAAATTGCTGTAGTAGTGTTGTATAAGGCATGCACTTAATTATGCAAGTAACATGGCATAAGGAATCCTCTACATGTCCCTTCGGTTGAAAACTCATCATTATGCAACTATTAAAAAACTCAATATATATATATACATTGAACAAATTATGAAAGGATAAATACCTTTGGATACGGAATTTCTAAGATGTATTGAGATTGTTGTGTGAAATGCTAAACGGAGGATACCAAACTAAGAGTATAGGCCGGGCTTAGAAAAGTTACCCAGAAGAAAAATGAAATAAACGCTGAGGCACATCGGATGTGCCGTTAAAGGAGCTATAAATTTGCGAACGGGTTGAAAAAAAAAATTGCTACGTGAACCTTGAGCAAGGTAAAGCAGAGCATTACAATCAATATTTTCGTTTAAGCTACGTTCCTGATCTTGAGTTATGGGTGTGCGGCTTAAACTTGCCGTATTATTAACAAGTTGTAAATCACTGATCGGAATTAGGACCGCGGTGAATTGGCCTCGCGAGATTTGTTATCGAACTTTTAACAATCGACGATTCAGTGCTATTCTCATTTTTATCGTGTGCTATGTAACAGTAAGTCGTGTAGGAACTTTGTCATTTATAAATGTACTGTAATTATAATTCTATGTATCAAATTACATCTGTAGTTGAATAGGAGTAAGTTCGTATAAAATATTATAATTTATTTTAAATTACTATTTTCTAGGTGCGTAAGAGTAAAACCCATTTGAACATACACGCACACACCGTCACACGAATACAACAGGATCAAAGGTCATTGTTCCCTTCATCCCCGCAGATTACTCAGTATTGTCATTAATTGTGATATGATCAAATAATTAGCACATGCAAAAAATTATAAATACTTACATGTTGATAATGTATTATAAGTATATACATTGCTTACATGTGAAATTATGTCGGTACTATTTTTTGTAATATTATACTCACCACAAATTATTAATGTAAAGAGCAACACCGCTAGTAAACCATCTTGTAACGATATTTTGCTATTGAACTCTAACCATAACTTCATCACATAAATTGAAACATACATATATATCGCATAAGTGCATGCCTTGGTTTTTAAAAGGTATACCTACCACCTTGGCATTTATAAGGTTTTTTTCCTGTGACTTATTACATATTCCAAAAATTGGAAACACATCCTAAATCCTTTTAGTCTTAGAAATGTTAGTACCACATCACATCATCGTTATGATGCGGTAGCTACTTGTCCTCTTGCTTGACCTCTATCCGCATAATAAACTATAATAATTACTTGCATAATACACATAAACTGAGAACACTTATTTGTCATTTACTTACTTTAAAATTTCTAACAAATTTTCCTACAACACAGAAATATCTTAGCATTGGAAATTGACACGAGGCAAGTGTAAAATTAAATACACCCTAACCTGATCCTCCAAAACAAGATGTAAGTGAGTTACAGTTGTTTATTTCCTTAAGATCATGAATTATGAAACAAGGAAACGACGGCTTTGTTGCGTATCATATCTTTAAGGTTCACTCGTACTTTCATAAAGCGATATATATGTACTTTATTTTATGAAAATATGCATTTATGTCTATATAAAACAATTTGTGTATAAGCACTTAAGCAGTCATATTTCTTTAGAAGCAACAATAACCACTTTTAATATTTCTCACATTCGTTCGGATTCGATTCTTAGTCTTCTGTCTGTCTTACCATATCTGTTTCATAACAGCATGCAAGCAAATGTCTATTACTATTTCGATACTATTTCTATTACTTTGTGATATTAATCATTGATATTTTTAGATTTCAGATGGATGCCTGTCAATTGTCATGTAAGTTTATTAAAAATTTACAAGATAGAACTAGTGTAGTTCGACCGGAGAGGTGTCACCGCCACACATTTATTTCTAGCATAAAGCAGTTATGATATATGATATGATAGAAGTGTGAGGTTGCTGGCTCACTTTCAAATGAGGCAATCACCTTAGTCCTCGGATGTAGCAAGTAGCAACGCATCTATTATTGACTTCAGATAAAACCCTTATTCTATATGTAGTTGCTTACAGATCTTCATGGGCAGCAGTTACCACTTACCATCAAGAGGACTACATGGTTGTTTGCTACCTGAATCAAATTAAACAAAAACAATACTTTCAACAACTGTATGAAAATTGGGCGGCTACGCCCTTCCACATCTTTGTCAGTTACTCAGTTCAAGTTAGCTTTTCCAGCTACGATCTAATTACTTTTCTAAATACACGATAGAAGTATAATATGTGATTACTTTAAACATTAATTGGACTGTCGAATCTATGTCCTTTTAAATACTAATCGGACGGGAATATTGAACAGGATACTTCTACCAAGTACTACTAATTAAGTAACGAAACAACCGCGTTAAATACATACATCCTTCCTTCTACTCATATAATTAATCCATCACAATCGCGAGACTGAACACGGACCGGTTGCTCTAAAATTTGTAGTTGCATGTTTATTTCTAAAAGGCTCAAACTCCGAAAAATCAACGATGCATGCTTTAAATTTGAATCCTCTATCATCTACATAGGCTATTAAGCCTTATAATGTTCGCATGATATAAAACTAGAAAAAGTTCAATCAGCAAATAGTACTTTGCGGGCATAATATTTATTATTAAACATCATTAATAATAATGATTTATCTTTGCAACTGTATTAAAGTATAATTCTACTAAAAACTTCATTTGGACAGATTGGACTAATTGTGTTGAGTTCTCATATTTAAATAATCTAAACTACAAAATAAATAAAGAGAAGGTGTGTATTATTTGCAAGATATTCAAAATATTTTTAATTTAACTCTCCTCTTTATTCCTGTTTTTGGATTTAAATGAAAAAAATTTTTAGAAGACTGCGAGCCCTTATTACGAGGATACTCATAATGTCTATTCCAAGAATAATGTCTCAAATGAATTCAGTAGTTCGTGGCATTATCCTAGAAAATGACACAAACAACCCGCCTTTTTGCGTACCCATATACTTACTAAGAGGATGTTATTCCGACGTAGAGCGTTTATGACGAACTGTTTACGCAAGACCCTCTCGTCTTTAGCTGAACTGACAAACAAAAATGGATTAACATTAATATATTTACTATGTTTAACGGTTTTAATACTAACATATTCGTTTTTATGTATGTTCGATGTACGTTAACATCAAAAATATTTATTCATTTCAATAGTTAATTCCTTATTCCTTATTTATCGTTACTATATATTTAGAGATTCAAACTTATTTATCCATAAAACTCCATTTGGATAGTAATCACGTACACATAATATAAAATATTCTATAAGATGTACTATTATACCACAGGAACTATCTGTTTATGTCAAGATCATAAACTTGAACTATACTTTCTGACTAGAAATAAACGAGTAGTTATAAGTACCCAAAATAGTTTTGGTATACTCTAACCAAATCTTCATATTTCAGTCTGTTTGTCTATGTCCACCGCAGTGTAAGGTTGATCCTGCATACCAAATATTTGATTATCAGTTAGAATTAAGGCTAAAGCTCTTTCTGAAATTTAGTCATATAGAAGGTACTTATAAAAACTTTGATAACAACATACGTAGCTAAATTGAAGCTAAACTTTGACTAACTTATACTGTTCATTAATATTAACGAGACATGTAGGTATATTTCTTACTTACGTTTACATACATACTATTATGTAACTAATATTCAAGAGATCGTAATGACATGTCATCAAGATTAACTCTGGACATGAAATTATACCCAGAGCAGTTATATATATTGAAAGTGTCCCTATGTAAGAAAGAAGCTAGAAGCAACTTAACAATAATTTGGTGATTAACAAGACATGCATTGGGATATAATGTTAACGTAAGACTAAACCATAAAATGCAATCAATGCAGAGTTGTAGAGGAGACTTAATATCGCGAAACGCGGGAAGGCAACGAGCGTCGGCGCAAATGCATCACGCGCGATAATGAACCGCCTCGTGTGCACGACTGCGCTTGCGCACTCACATATAATGCACTATTCGCGCCTTGTCGAGTCGTGCTACAATCACCCGTTGCCTTATAAAACATCCCTCCCCGCATGATATTCTACAGCCTCAATGTTGCCATAACGGATGATTGTGAGGGCTTTTAGTAGGTATTTTAATAGATATGTTTTATTGTTTTATATTCAGGTACTAAACGAGCGTGCAGTCCACTTGATAGTATGCGGCTACTGCTGCCCTTGGACATCCATAAAATCAAATCCAGATAGGATTGGAATTCTCTTTGAAGTCGACCACAGATGTGTTAGTCCTCCTGAGGACTAAGGTGGAATATTGTCTATCTGTGTGCCGTGAGCCGTAACCATTCAACCCTGAACAGCACTGCGTTTAAATTGCTGTTGTAAAGCATAAATAGCTGCTTGTGTAGCAGTACCTCTATTGTCAAATCATGAACAGTTCTACCATCTTGAAATTTGAGAAAACAAAAATTTTTGAAGTCGTCAGGTGAGTAAAATAAAGTAATAGTTATACTAAAATATCAACACTTTTCCGGTTCACCGACATATTCATGTAGTCCTCACGGATTTAGTTTCATTTCCTGTTTATGTAACCATCGCAAACCTACCTGTTTGTTTAAAGCCCGTCGAAGAATCTAACTTTTACATTCAGGACAAAGTTGCAATGAAAATGGACGCCATTTGTGAACGAGACAGGATCTCAGGTTTCTTAAACTGGCACCTCCCACGTGGTGTCTTATGCCCTTAACCTTTCGTGTGGCCGTATCGCGGTTTATGCGCCTTATAATGTGATCGCCATACAAGCGTATACGGTTGCGGGGATTATCTTAATTTGGAACCAAAGCTTCCACTTTACGATTATGGAAACGCTCGATTTAAAACATACGTATTAAGTAAATATAGATAAATATATTCACTTGAAAGGTGGTACAGTCAGTATGGTAGGACTTGGAGTTACAACCGCCACGACTATTTCAAGCCTGAAGTAATGTGGATGATGGTTGGACTTAGATAATCCTCAGGAGTGGCAACGAATCTGTGATGGCTTCATGTAAAACATCGTTCTATATGGACTTAGTCACAGATGTCAATGGTTGGCAGCCCTGACAGATACAGGATTTATGTTGGGGTTCTTCACCAGCTGAAGGCTGGCTTTGAAAAAAGTTGATGGTGAGAAAAGCTGGAAAAAAGAAGGACGCAAACCCCTAAAAAGCTACAGGAGCATTTAGGGGTTTGCGCCTTTTTATTTTAGGAACTTTGTAGTGGGAGAAATGGACTTGCATTTAAATCTCTCCCTGGGTCTGCTTGTGGGCGGCTGTGAACACTTCGGGCTTAATGCTTGCTACTTTAATCTTATAAAAAAGCATAATGAAAACATTAATACTTTATTGATTACATCCGGTGAATACTGGTATGTATATACTCGTATAGAGTAGATATGATCAGTAATGCTACCGTTTGACATTTTATATCAGGTTTCCAAGACATGAACATAAGATTTTATACTAAGGTCAATAGAGATGTAGACAAAATGTGCTTAAAACTGCAAATTTTTCAGTGCTTGAACAGTTAGCATTTTGAGAATTTACAATTTGATCATGTTGATAACGTTTTTTAAAAATGGAATATTTAGGAGTTCACATTTGATTTTTTTTTTATTTCTGTTCTCATTTTAAGTAAATAATCTGAAAATAAAAATTGGTCCCCATCAGTCAATACTGCGATTTCGCAGTGCTATCAAGCGTGGATCCGCGAGTCGTGCGCAGGTGCGCAGCGCCGCTGCGGCGCCGACGCCGACGCACTTTCAAAAAACGCTGACGTAGTTCTTTAAGACAATGTTATACATTTAATACCTGACCTAAATATCAAGTTATCTGCTTTCCAGTGTCGAAGAAATCTTGTTGAAATCAATCCGATGAAGTGACATCCTTGTGTTGTAATTTTCATATTTTATTTTTCGGAAAAAAAATCATTCCGCATGAAACGTACGATGATATCCCTTAAAATCTTGTTTTTTCAATAAATAAACTGAATTTATTTGACACGTGGCAACAATCTGTCATCAAAAGTAGTAAGTAACCTGAGGCGGATATTGTAAATTGTAAGTACGATAGATAGAACAAAGTTCATAGCAACAACGGGCAAGTTTAACAATAGCACAGATATGGAATATTTTATTTAGCCGTGTCGAGTCTCCCACGCCATTGGATTCAATTATGGAGGAAAAGCAGATAGGTCGGCGCGCGAGTGGTCCGCTCGTGACCCGTAAATTGGAACGGTCCGTCGCTCGCCCTTGTCGCGCCTCGGCCGCCGCACCGCACAGCCGCAACACGATACAGTACACACCGTAACGGCACCCAAATCGACATCTCTACAACACACTATTACTTCCTCACGCACATCCAATTAAAGAGCCCGGACACAAGTGTAAACGCTCCTTTTGCGGACACCTCTGGACAAAGCTTT
>DWLI01000093.1:0-30381 GCA_018249915.1 Cecropterus dorantes dorantes
CAAACGAGCATGCAGCCCATCTGATGGTAAGTGGCTACTGCCGCCCATGGACATCCGTAATCAATCCTAGGAAAGATCAGTCTTAACTAAGGTTAGCCACAGATGCTCGGAAAGTATGTCAGCACATAATACTGCTATTATTACGCAGAAGTAGATGTGGCAGTTGTGCTTCCGGAGTCGAACCACAAAGTGCTCTGTCACCTTCAATTCAATCCAGTCCGACGGGGGATTTACCACCGTCACACCTATTTCTAGTGTAAAGCAATTCTTGGGTTTCGGTGGACGGGTGCGGTTGCCGTCTCACTTAGTCCTCGGAAGTAGCAATGCATATGTAAACGACTTCAGATAGAATCCCTGTTCTATATGAAGTTGCTTACAGGTGTCTAATGGCGGTAGTATCCACTTACCGTCAGGTGGACTGTATGATCGTTTGCTACTTTAGTCTAAAAAAAAATATATGATTTTAGTTCATATTTCAGGAACGTTTGTGGTAAAACAGAATGAAATAACGAACGCTATGTACATACTGCACACCGGACGCGTGGTTGCGACGAGTGAAAATGATACATCAACCAAGGTCTATTATTCTGGAGAATTTTTCGGTGTGGTAACTATCTTTTTTTATACGTTTGAAATAACAAACGAGCATGCAGTCCACCTGCTGGTAAGTGCCAACTGTCACACATGGACATCTGTAAGCACCTTCATAGAGAACAGGGGTTCCATCTGAAGACAATCACAGATGCGTTGCTACCCCCGAACACTAAGATGCTCGCCTTTATAATCATACAATTTAAATTTCATTGTCAAAATTGAGTTATATTCATCCTTCCTTTTTTTAGGTGCATGGGTTAACTCACGATTATCCTCATACACATTCCTATCAATCCATTAGTAACTCGCAGATTCTCACCCTTCGGTTAGAGGACTGGGAGTATCTTCTGAGTTATTTTCCAAACAGTAGGGAGTGTATTTACAAATCCCTAACTTACGATGATGGGACTGATAATAATAAACATAAATCAGCAAAACGTGATCGAAAAGTAACGATTGTTGATATGGAACGAGATCTTTACACTAATTCAAAAGATCAAATGAAAACATCTGCAAATGATATAAAAAGAGATCCTCATCAGAAGTTATCCTCTGAAGAGGATGAGAAGAAATTAACAGAAATCTACGAAGATTCCACACAATACGATACCAAATCGAACTTATTATTGCTGACAGATAATTTAAAGCCAAATGATAGTGTAGGCAGAACATATCCCGAAATAAAAGAGTTGGACCAAGGATCTGATCAAATAAATACATTATCATCCGCAGCCGAGCCAACCGATAGCCAAGCATTCGAAAAATTATCCGCAAATACAAATTTATCGTCATCTTCTTCGCTAAAACTTGAAAATTTAGAAACAGTATCACAAAATGAGGATTATCTTTCCGTTAGTAATTTATCGCTTGATATAACATCAAGTACTGGTAAATTCGAATTAATTGAAAAGAGCGTGGAAGATCACATAGACAAAACGTTGGATCATAGAACTCTAGTTTCATATAGTGAAGCGGAAGAAAATGAATATAGAGAAAAACCTGAAGAGCCAACATCTACATCATTTCTAAGACGGTCCGTGCATTACGATAACGATAAAGAATATGATTCTGATTCGACAGACAAAGTTAAAGAAAATATTATTACTAGTATGGATAGTGATATGCAGCTAAACGATGCTGTAGAAAAAAATGATACAGTTCCAGAAAATGAAGATTCAACTTCTCCAAATCACGGCGATAGTGATAAGTCCATTTCTGAAAGCCGTAAACTGAAAAGAGAAAAGCCGTCTGAATAAATCATAATTATATCATTGATAAAATGTCAGAAATATTACACTATTGGAAAAAATAAAATATAAAGCTATTTAGATGTGAAATATCAAATTGTTTTTTAATCAGTAACTAATAAAACTATTTAAGGCCCTCCTGCGATGTACCTGCCTATTGTATTAATTTGCAATTTAACATTTCATAATTCTACAACAAATATCCATAAACTAATTGGGCCAAAACAAGAGTCTTATTCATACGTCATCCAATCCGGTACAAAAGATGTTCATTCACAGATGCAATCCGAGCTAAGCCGTGCTTATCAATTACCGGACGTTCATTGGACAGTCGCCAAGATACAACTATTTCGGCATATCGTTAAGACTGACTCGTTGGGCCTCCAACCGGCCGAAGTCCAGTTTTATAGGAATGCTATTCTCGTTTTTTGATATGTTCTATCACGGCCCAACTCACATACATATATCAGGAGTCTACGTGCCAACAATTTCTGATTGAAAGCTATGTCATCGTTAATGTTTATGTTAGGCATTTGCTTTCGCTAATTTACTCATGTTCTCATTAATTACACCATTATCTCGAAATATGAGTAGGAAATATATTTTATTTTAGCTTTAGCTTTAGCATTTATTTTCACACATTTTGTTTTTCTTTCTGTGGTTGTCATAGGAAATTGGATGGATTATTAGAAATACATTAAACATACAGTAACAGGCAACAGTGCCCGCTGGGAACTTAAACGTTTACTGTAATAACTAATTTGCACAATAATAGAGATAAGAGGATTACAATACGTTTAGCACTTTCCACCTAAACGGAACCAAAATACATTTGCTTACTGGTATTTGGTAAGTTTGATAAATATTAATAACAGGTGTGGAATTATTTTTCTTAAAAAACATATAGCGGCTAAAATTAAGCTTCAAGATCAAACAAGTGCTTAAAATATTTCATAATACGGAGTATTCGATATAACGGCCGCTCCAGCTGCGAAAACTCATCCACTATAAATAAACTTTGCACACTCAATAAATGTTTTAATTAATATCTACATCTACAAGTACAAAGTAGTTGTGTCTTTATTTGATATCAAATATAATTAATATACTATTTAAATTTTTTCTTTCATCTACAAATTGAATGAAATTACCATATGAAAATGTTTGTTAGTTTTGTAATTTACAGGATATAAATTTATAGATTCTATGGGCCTTTCAATGGCTAAAGTAATGGCTAAGTATTTTTTCTTTTGTAAATACTGAAATACCGTGCAAAGAGGTGCATGCGGTGGAATTACGCTTGGAATCTTGTGAAATAAAGAGATTGACTTCTTAAAAAAACTTTATTACAAAACTCTCTTAGTTCTTAACAACGATGACATTACATATTGAGATTATTTGCACTAACCACTGTTGTAAGGTACACATTCTCATTGAAGTTACTATGCCGTTCATTAGTTGTCTTTCTCGTATTAAATTTACATTTTTATTTTAGTTTTTTAATTAAATTGGAATGCCCAGCACTGGATTTGTTCTCGGGTATTTGAGTATAAACATGTTAAATGTTTTTCAACGACGGTTTCATTTAGATTTCTTCAGTTTCTGAGTTTTATTATGGCAGGTGTCATGCTCATTTCGGATATCACTGGATACTGTATTGCTTAGCTTAATATTAACTTAGCTACTAGTATTACGGTTTCTTAAAATTAACGTTTTTTATAGCGTTTAAACTCCACCTCATCCATTGGTCTTTCGTGTTGACTTATCCCGATGGCATCTGAAATGAAAAAAAAATGTATTGTAAAAATAGAACCATCACATTTTAGTATCTACCTGGTTTGTTATGTAACTGGTACCGACTTGAAACTTGTACTGTATTTTTTTGCTGATAACTTTATGTGAAAGTTAATAATAAAAACTTTAGGTGGAAATATTATAATGTTGCTTTATAAGTAAATGTCTCTGTGATGTGTTTAGGCTTCTGCGCTTGATGCATCAAACAATACGTTTACGTTCATAGTCCTACAATAATTCTTAAAATTCTACATCGATTACACATAAACTAACATTAGCACAAACAATATAACACGATTTTTTAGATTCAGACCAGGCAATGTCATTCTTATTTCCGCTTAGTCGAAAGACACGTCTGATATTCTTTTATAGAACAAATAAATTATTGTCATCAGGTCCAACACCCTAATAAATTACTTGATACATGTATATTACCTAGTAAGAATCTTATGAACACACAGTTTAAAATAAAGAGACTTAGTGACAAGCCTAATTAGCAGGGGACTCTTAGTGTACAATTAGACAAGATGAATGACTATTGTAATGAATTTAATTAATAAGTTTCAACTTGACACGATTTGGTACGATAGTTTATATGAGTAGAAAGATTTACGAGGCCTATGGAGCAGACGATGTCAAATAGACGATGGTTTCAAATAGACGATGTTAATGAAATGTATATATAACTTTATGCAGGCACCTATAGCTGCTCAATTTGTTAAGCGTGAAATATGAGCTTCTTGAATACACGATAATAATATAGGTAGCTACGTCGTAGCTACACACATTTTACATTATTTTCTGATAATGTGAAAATAGTTTCGTTTTTAACGCTGAACGTAATATGTGGGCCTCCCACGTGCATTTACAATGTGACTTGCATAGTGTTTTGCCAGCGCAGAAATAGATAATTAATATTTCTGAAAATAAAAGACAATTGTAATAATGCATGTTAAATAGAAGATTTTAATGCGCCAAGTAAACGGACGATAGATGGACGATGGACGATTGATGGATGGTGAAGAACTGGGACGCGTAGTGATGGAAAGATTAGACATAAAAATAGGGCGGGGGAATGTTTTCCTGAAAATATATTTGCGACGAGTGCTTCGTGGTTCTATCAACTACGTTTTGATTGATAAATTACTTGTCCTCTTGCGTCAAATGTTCTAAATGTACCCTCGAGGTGTAATCACTGCTGCACCGAGATGTAATATCCGATTAATTAGAAAGAGTGTATACGAAATTAGACCATATCACTAAGAAGAGCATAGAAGAATGTACAGTTTATACTTTGTAACATTTACAATGGAGGCAATTGCGATTATCCTGATCGGGCCATTTATCAATCGAATAAACGAGTTAACTGTCGAAGAAACAAAATTGGTGAGCAGATTAAATTAACAAATTTGCCAAAGCCATTGATAAATTAACCAGTCTCATCAAAGGCACATATTTGTTTACCGTTTTCGTCGCCGCAACGTGACATAAACAATGCTCTGTTGTCTTCGACCGTGCCAAGATATTTGAGAAATGCTAAACGGTAATTTATCTTAATTTGACCAATGTTATTCACCCGATTAATGGAGATTGTTCAACTGATTCAGTCATTGTTTACAATAGAATAATATTAAGACTTGTTTGGAGGTACTAATTAGGAAAATTCTTTGACAGGAAATGTGTTTCTTAATATATTTAAGTAAATAAATATAAGATATTTATATTTTATAAACTGAATATTTGTTTATTTTATTATTGAGAAACTTCTGCGAAACAGGAAAAGTAGTTCTGTTGTACATTGACGTTACACTAATCAAATAAGAATTGTAGCTCTCGAGCCGTGGCTGGAAAAAATACAACACAAGCACACTGAAATATAACCCGGTCTGATAGTAATAACACATCAGACGCTAGAAGAAGACATGAATTTAATGCATACGTTATACGAGAGAACAGAAATGAGCTCGGATCATAAAACTAAGCGAAATAATGTTACAGATCTTTCGAGTACACCCAGATACCAGTCGTCTTAAAATAAACAGAAAAAATTAATATTACTTTTAGAATGTCGCTATAACGTGTTATTTATGTGTGAGATTCGGACCAGTCCCAACTATTTACGTATCCGAATGACGAGCATTATTCGAATATGACGTTCGGGCAAATATTTAGAATGGATTCCAGTGATACGATGTGTTAGATATGTCTAAATTTAATGCGAACATTTTTACGTGGCCGGTTCGGATTACGAAGAAAATGTTCGGAACGAGCTAGGCCTTGTAATTAAACAGATATATTCACAATGCTATAAATCTTCCATCGCACGATCATTGTTATTTATGTTGCCGGATTACACGAATAGATTTTTCTGTAAAATTGTACAGTAACAAGTAAAAAATGCGTCCTGAAGAAAGAGTTATAGAGAACTATTGGCAATGAGAAACAAATGACAGCTCAATAAGATACTCGTACATTTTGGGAGCTAGTATGAACTTGAGGGTGAAAGTTGAACAATGTAAATACCCAAACAAGAACTAGAGGATGAAATTTAATGAAAATAGATTTTTTCATTACGGGATACCAATTAATGTAATTTTAAAATTTATGATGATTTCATTTAAATTTGATAATTATTTGCAACTGTAACAATCAAATGAATCTCCGTTGTTCGAAATAAATAAATTTAAATTTGATTATATGCATTTAAATAAATATATATATTTAAACACAATGATTTTGTGAAATATAACATAGAACTAGACATTCTTATCACTCGCATTAAATGTACCTACTCTACTGTCCTATGATCATCCTTCAGAACTAACTAGATTGATGTACTGATAATAATAAGTTATATAAAATCAATAAAGAGAGAACGAATTTATAATATAATACATAATTTATATTGATAAAAGCTTAGAACCTATCAACATGTTCTTTAAATTAAAATTCCATATCTGCTTGTGATATTTGTGAACTTAAAGTGGATTATTTGTTTCGTCGACATTAGACTTATAAGATGTAAATAAATTTATATTATTTAGTTATAAATTCGGATCAGTTATAATCGCTTTTCGTCTACGTCAGTCACTTATACGAAATAATTAACTTTTATGAAGTAGGCACTTGAAAAACAGTGTTCTCTTTGATTTAAGTGCAGGGTATATTTAGATGACATGGAACGCACAAATATTTTCCAAGTAGTCTTTGCTATTTTCAGCGTAGTTACTTGTCATAGAAATAGCACGAAAACTGGATAGTCTGAAAGGAAACTATAAATTAAAGAATGTTTACTGAATTCAAAGATTTTACAGTACGTGTCTCGAGATAATTAGCAAGCAATTGAAAGACATATGACGCGCAGCCTAGTATGTGCGATACATACTAGTATGTGCAAATCAAGAATACGCAATGATAAAATAAACCCTTTTAAAAGCCCTGAACGATATTATAAAATACTTAAAAGATAGGCCTTTTAAGTATTTTATAATAACCTGTGTTTTGTGTATCGTTCGTCATACAAACTCATTATGCAGTAATGAAAATCATACCGGGAAAGTTTTACAGGTCAGGCGTAATTACTCTTGTATCAAACAGAAAACTGACGGGAGCATAATAAATTCTAAAAGTAGAGTATAATAAAATCTAATACATGTTCTTATTATGTCATGCTAATTACAGATAAGTTACGTTAGACTAAAGCATCATTTTAACGCAGAATTAACCTAACTGACAGCGCTTCAATAACAAACTCGAAACCTCATTCATTAGCGGTGAAAAGGCGACTAGAAATGTCCACATGTCATATGGTTCAGACAATTTCTCGACAATCTGTCGAAGTTGCCGACGTCTCTGCATGATTTATGGCAAAAGGTGCTATGAATTTTAATATTAGCCACAAATAATTGATGCGCTTTCGTTTGCGAGACTTTTAAATATCTAGATAAATTTTCAAACGAAATCTTTGATCATTCTAAAATACTTTTAAGCGCACGAAGTGGTGACTAATAATTTTCAAAGAATAACGCATTTATTACATTCCGTGAAATCAACTATGTCGGATGCTACTTATAAATTAAAAAAATAGACTCAACAATCAAGACACTGGAAGATGCCGATAAAACGGAACAGTTTGAAACATGTGACATTGAAATGAAGCTGAACAGACTTCGTTACGAGTCGACGTTATCGTTTCAGCTTCGGAATGGTTGCCTTCAAACAAAAAGTGTTTAGTCTATTCAGAAAATGTTGATTTTCGTTGTCTTCCGTTAACATTATAACTTAATGAAATGTTTACTGTTGGTAAATGCGTTTTGATCCTTAGCAACTTGTGGACGCTTGGCAAATGTACAATTTCAAGAAAAAATACGAGAGATATTCTTATTCCATGCCGACGTTTCATATTTTATGGTTATTGAGATTCTCAGTTCAATTATGTTGGTAATTTTAGATGGTGGATCGTTATGATCTAAACAGCGGTGCAGGCGCCGGCGCAAACGGTTACTTATAGATGTTTTCGCGAGTCTAGTTTAGACAATGTTGCATCTGTTGCGAAGTTTTGAAGCTCTGTTTACGTCAATTTTATGATTATGAGTCAATTATGATCTTATTATCTCTATAAAACTTAAGCACTTTTACAAACTTATGTTAAAACAAATTCAGTTGTTTTTATTGAACAGGCACCTAATGACTGATTAGACTGTCAATTTGATGAAAAAGCAGCAATTTTTTATTAGTTAAAACATCTGCGATGATTAAAAAGTGTTTTAAAACGTTTTACCCTCTGATTCACTTTGTTATCTCAATCTAAACATCCTATTGAATTTTATTACTCTCAGATTATATTTATAGTTGCTACTGGAATTTATTTTTTATTGGTTAAATAGATGATTCTACTAAATACTGTTAATGTCTTGATGTGTGGTGTTTACAGTCTACGTTAATATATTACTTTATGCCTCCGGATATGAGATGATGAGGACACATACGATACCAAATAAATTGCTTCTATAATGGACTGTTAGTGTTGGCTGTAAATAGTACATTGACTTCATTGGAAAATAATGATTTAGTAAAATGTATTAGTATATCTAAGCATATCATGTAAAAGGGTGATGTGATGTGATTAACAAGGACCGCAGATAATATACTAAAGCACCGAAAAATTATTACTTATATCACTTAGAGAGTACACTAATGAAGCAGTTCACTGATTAGGAACACCTTTAGCACCTCAGAACATTCCGGAGTAGAGTAACCAGAGGCTGGCGAGCAGTAGCACGAGGATCATGTAGGTGGCGATGAGGTTAGTGGTCTCGTGGTTCGGCATCTTGATCAGTTTCGCAACGCGTTCACTGGACAAGAGGCTCCAGAAAACTGAGGGCATTCGCAAATTGTCGCCGCCCGGTCCATCGCCTACGCCAAGCCACGCCTCTATCTCACGCCAAATATTATCCACATTTAATGCGAGTACAATAATAGATACATTGCTCCGTTGACAGGTGTCACAGTTCTGGAATCTCGTGGCGATTGATATCTCCAGTGAATCGACAGGAGGCAACGACTAGGTGCTTCTTAATATATTCTATGATGATTGATCCATTTTGGTCATGTAAATACGAATGAAAAATATAGGATTTTGGAAAACCAAGGCATATCGTCCTAGAGAACGTAGTATATAAGCTTCACAGTGCACGGTATCAACGAATATAAAAAATGTTTTTTTATTTCCTTTCCCTGTTATATTTGATTCCACAGGAAATAAGAAAATTTCTATTGATGTGTATAGAAAAAAATGTCAAAATTAATCTACTATTTTTTCTTTAAATAATTGTTATCGTTGAAATAACTATTATTCAAAAATTTCCTTCTACCAATTTTAAAGACATATCAATATTAAAAAACGCTTTTAAATACATTTCTATCTGCAAATTTTGAGACGGATCAAAAAATAAAGTAATGAAAAAATTATCATGTATGGTTACAAACCAAGTTTATTGTCACGCGGTCTGCTATGGAACAAATCTTAATTCCGGTCTCCTTCGAAGCAAGTCTAACAATTCTAATTAACCCTACATATCACAACACTCACTTAACTTACACTCGGGGAGTGGACGCACTAGAAGACAGCCGAGTACAGTAGCCACAGGAAGAAGAGTAGGATCACGAGGATCATGTAAGTGGCGGCCAGGTTGACGGTCTCCGCGTTGATCGGCATGGCTGCGGTGTGGCGGAGGCAGAACTGATCGAAGATCCTCGAACCGCCTGGGTGATCACGTCAATACACAGGGCCAGACTCGACGTTAAAGGATGCCTCCAGATTTTTTGGCATTTTTATTTCCGAACAAAAGTTTTTCCGGTCCGATTTTTACAGTTTTACATATTTACGTATGTCTGATGAAAACTGTTTGCTTTTGTAAACAATTAATAACGACACGACTTTAAGACTTTTTTGAGTTATGTTGAGTCATTTTTAAACTGTTGTTGTCCGACATTTTTTTTTAATCCTTACTTATCGCAATACTGCTATACTAGGTAATTACAAATCGATACCATTGTTTTCTGTTTTTGTATGAAGTATCACGCGACCATGCTGTCTACCTGCTAGTCACTCCATTTAGAACAGAAATTCTACCTGAGATTATCATAAATGATTTGCCACTCCTGAGAACTAATATGGACGCCTCATATGTAGCTAAGTTAACCGGCATTGACACCTTATCATACGCTAAAAATTGTTTCACGTTATAAATATGAATGTTAATAGTCAGAAAATGTACAGATTAGGGGGTAGCGGATGCTTTCAAACTTTCAACAGAGTTAATGACAAAGGTAAAGATTGCTTTGCAACTGACAACCTACCTATAACCTACACATTAATGTACTCTCCGAAAACTAAGACCTACACAAATGTTAGCTACATATGAGGAGCGTTTTGATTGTCATATAATATAAAGCATTAAAACAACGTATTAGTCATGAATATCCAAAATAAATACGTGACGAATAGAGAACTGTTATTGTGGGAAAATTGGTTGAAAATAGAAACCTGCATCATGCACTAGGTTTTTCTACGATAAAAAACTTAAAAGAATATTGTATTCGTGAAAAAATCAACATGACAAACAGACTGCAAGAAAAATTTGTTCTAAATCCGATACGGATGGGATACACGCATTGTAATAAATTACAATTCTTAAAGCATTTAGCAAGCAGAGTTGTGGATAGCTGGATTAAAATATTATTGTCATGCGCGCTTTTTTGTGATCAGTAATAATTCTATGAAACGTTAGACGGATGGCTTCCGCTGCTTTTGTATTATTTAGTATTCACAATTATAAATTGTGAAAAACAAGATTTGATATTGTTTGATTAGCTGCTTCCTTTAATTTAAAATGGATGCAATAATTTATGTAGTAGTATAAGATAAATGGATTATATATTTGAGGAAGTACGCTTAAATATATAATATATATAATAACAACTTACGGTTTTTAAAAGGCAGAATACAATGCCCAAAGGGAGACCAGAAGAAGCAAGAGGATGAAGTAGGTCGCAACCAAATTGGTACCTTCGGAGTTCAACATCTTGAACTAGCCTCTAACGCGTTTCAGTCACAACTGAGAGGAACTTTGGGGGACAAAGCTAAAATAATTATAACGAAACAAGCAAAAATCTATTTTTCGTTTTGGCGACGCGTCAGGATTAATTGCATGTCAACTCGGAATCTGTGACGGGTTTTTCTTTCTATATTTTTGTTTACACAATATTTTCTACGAAATCGATGATTCAACGTTGTTTTTGCGCATTTAACCATTTTTGGAGAAATTATTTTTGCTAATTTTTACGGTAGCTTCAAATTTTTTATCCAGGATTTCTCCAGCGAATAATGGACAAGTTAGAATCCGGCCCTGTCGTCGATTCATTTCTGGAGAATGATAAGCTGAGCTATATTTGCTCTGGAGCATCGTTCAGTTTTTAGCGAGTACAATGCACGCCGCACACGATTGGTACCGTCCCGCGCCGATGGATCCGATCGCGTCCAATACTTTCATTAGGCTAAAAGCATTATAAATCAGAACAATATCCCGCTTAAACAAATTGTAATTTCATATTTCTTTGCTTAATATATCCATCTTAATCATTCGGGTAAAATTGATCGTAAAAGAATCGTCTACTATTTATATATGAAGACCCTGAAAAATTGTTCAAATATTACTGGAATCATTGCCCTATTACCAATTTAAAAATAAATAATACTTTAAAAAACCTAAAAACACGTTGTTGAAACACGAACTAAAAAATCGTATACTTTGATACATAGATACGACCAAAGCTAATAAAAGCGTGTTATCAAGAATTTATTATAATTTAACGTTATGGACGGACTACTAATGAAATTATGAATCCAGTTTTAATATAAGACTAAAGATGCAAACTGCAAGTGCCTACCATCCGTTTGCTTCTTTAGTCTTATTAGAGGATTGTAAGTCAATCCCCTGTTGTTCATGGCCATTTAAAATGAGCATGCAGTGCAATCAACCTTATGGTAAGTGATCAGTGCCGCCCATGGACATCTATAATCTACTCAGCCGCTCCAGACGCCAAGTCCCAGACGGCGTCTTAAGCATGTCTTTGGGGGCGTCAAAAATTGCTTTCTTTGATTGTTTTTTTCTGTAGAAAAATCTTTAAAACTCAAGTTGCATCACATTTAGGGAGCAGTAAAGATAGGTGATTTTTTTTGGTCGTCAAAATGCAGAGACACGGTGTCAGAGGTGTTAAAGATTATTTAGATTTCAAGGAGGCTCCATTACTGAATTACTGAGGCTATCACCGCCTTCAAAATAATAATGATACAAGAACGGCGTCATTTTGTCCCTTAATTTAGAAGAAGACATGTTTTTTACCAATACTACTGTGTTAGTTATAATGTTTTTGGATTAGTTGTTAGGCGGAAAACATTATATATGATAAAAATGTTGGCATTCGTCAGTATAAAGAACTCTATTTCCTTTCCAGATTTGAGTATTAGAAGCAGCACATACCTACCACTTTCCGGTCGAACTTGTGCCAAAATCCTGAAAATTTGTAAATTCAAACAGTTGTCGGCCATTTATTGATAAATGCCAAAAATACATTTTTAAATTTTGATTTAAGATCTTTGCACGTGCGATTTGAGGCGACGGCAATAAACTTTGGCTGAAAATAAAACGTATTTTGTCAACAGTACATGTAGAAATTGTATATACTCGTATTGTAATACTAACTCATTCCCGCGGCTCAGTCCTATGTGGTCTTGTTTATCCCGGTAATTAATATCTATCTTGTGTTTTAATCCAGATCATAAACTAGGTATCTTTATGCCCAATTTCAGTGAAATCTGACTAGTACATAGTTTTCGCGTGAAAGAGTAACAAACATCAGAATCCTCAGAATTCTCAGAAACTTTCGCATTTATACAATTACCTAAACTAGATAGCAACTGACTTAAAATAAATGTACGAGAATTTGAACTGGAAATGAGATATACTCGTATAGTCATTAATTATACATTTAATTATCAAATGAGGCAGTCCATCTGATTGGAGTCTTAACTTCGCCTAAGGTAGACCACAGATGACTTGCTATGAAGAGAAAAAGTTAGGACTCTTAATAAGTTAGTATTTCTACATACACCGAAATCAAAAAACAATGTTTTGATTTCGCTACCTTTATAAGGTGGCAATAATCGTGGCGATGATGTTGCCACAGGTGGACTACCTTTCCACATTTACTGATGTATTAGATAAAAATTACAGATAAGTAAAACTTTATTGGTCGAGTAAAGTTAGTTGGGATAACTTTGGACCTGGAATAAACCGTACGAGTGAAATTGTAGTCTAAATCGACCAAAGTTTATAGAATTAGCATTCGTATATCATGATATGAAAATTAGGTAGCGAATTTCTATAAAGATGGCCTAAATATTACATCATTGGTCCTAAATATTTAAAAAAAATTGGGAACTTTTGTTGTGGAACACGGAAAGCGTGTGGTGTCAGTTTTGAATAACACTATTCCTTTTTTTACAATGGATGTATGATGTTTCTTACATATGCGTATTTATAACACGCGCCAGACGCGGTCACTGATGACAAAACCCCTAGGGAGACTTTTATTTGAAATTGGATGCATTGTCGGGATTCGATTGAATACTCAATCCAATTCGAATACCTAACTCGCAAAAAATAATACAATCGGTGGCAAAATAAGTTAATTTACGTAAAATTAAATGTCACGTTTAACATCACCATGGTTATAGGATTTGGTAATTGCATTTAGATTTTGCGGGAGGGATTGACCTTACCCCTCCTTAGGATCCCCAAGTGCTTTATACAGTTTTTTATATTATGGAAGTTGCAAACGAGCATTCAGCCCACCTGATGCTAAGTGGCTACTGCCGCACCTGGACATCTGTAATCAGCCCCAGGTAAGATCAAAGTCCCACCTAGGGTTAGCCACAAATGCGTTGCTACCGCTGATGACTAAGATGGAATGCCTCGGAAAAGGATGTCTACCTTCTCAGACCAGAACACAGCAGCGCTACACTGCTGTTATTAGGCAGAAATAGGTATGGTGTTGGTGCTTCCGGAGTCGAACCACAAAGAGTTCTACCACCTTCAGTTTTAGGGGCCTCTCCGCTTGGTGCTTTCGTATTGAAACAATGAAATAATAAAGTATAGGAATCGAAGCGTAACGTTACTAAGGTTGCTAATGCTATCGATATACTTGATATTGATTGGATTTAAAATTAGAAGTAAGCCGGTTACAAAACGAGCTATTTTGGTATCTGGAATGTTTACTACGGTATGTTCTGCATGTTACATCGTATTGGCTACGGTATTATCTACTATTCGGAATGTTGGAAATAGATGTTTTTTAAGGTACCCAGTGGCGCAGCGTACATTTATGCCGCCCGGGGCAGAAGTTGAAGTTTTAGTTGGCCAAAAATAACTGTAAATTGACGACCAAAAAAACGTCGCCAAACTTAAATATGCAGCAGGCCCCTAAATATGCCGTCCAGGATTGCGAGTTTAAATTGCGTTGCAAGAAAGGGACGCCACAACAAGTCTCGCCCAGGGCGCTGGTATTCCTCAAAATGGCACTGCTATGATACAGCACTTAGGTCCAGTACCCTGAGTACTAGTTTTTCTTGTTTCCTAAAACAATAATTGTTTACGTTTTGCCCATAATTACCTCGTAACTCCACGTTTTGTTAACACTTTCGGCCATACCTTGGAATGTATTTTGAAATGACGAAAACATAAACAATGATTGGTTTGCAGGTATCATTATAAACTCACATTATGTGCACTTAGTGAATGTAATGGATTTTTGTTCTTTTTTATAGTATGGAAATGAGCATGAAGCCCACCTGATAGTAAGTAGCTACTGCCGCCCATGGACATCTGTAATCGACCTTAGGCAAGATTAGAGTCTTACCCAAGGTTAGCCACAGATGCGTTGCTACCCCTGAGGACTAAGATGAAATGCCTCCGAAAAGTATATCTCCCTTACCAAACCCTTCAGACCAGAACACAACAGCGCATAACACTACTGTTATTAGGCAGAAATAGGCGTGGCGGTGGTGCTTCCGGAGTCGAACCACAAAGAGTTCTACCATCATCCTTTCATCTCAGACGTCATGTATATTACTATCTACCTGATACCTTAATAGGGTAATTTGGCATAATTTGGAACAAACAGCGCTTAATATGGGCTCTGCTCAATATTTAACATAAGCGCAGTCTCTTTAACAGGTGGTAGAACCAGTGTAGTTAGCCCGGGGAGGTACCACCGCCGCACCTATTCCTAGCGTGAAGCAGTTCTTGCGTTTCGTTGGAAGGGTGTGTTTGCCGGCTCACTCATAAATGAGGCGAATATCTCAGTCCTCTGGAGTAGCAACGCATCTGTGATCTACTTCAGATAGAACCCCTGTTCTATATGAAACTGCTTACAGATATCCATGGGCGGCAGTTCTCTTCGGCAGGTGGACTGCATGCTCGTTTGTTAATTCAATCAAAGTATAAATTATAATTTATCTGAGCATAATTTATCTGAAGATGATCTGCGCGATGTAACATACCTATTTCTCCTCTATTTCGTTATTAGTACCTGCTATTTAATTGCAATATTTAATATTTAGGAAATATGACAGCAAACTAAATAATCCTACTAGCAATAAAACACACGTATTCAATTTTGAGTTTCAAGTTTATAAAGCTACGGTTTAAAACTGTTTTGTTTAGTTTTCAAATAGCACGAGACTCTTTTGACCTGTATACGATATCAAAGCAAATGTAAGCTATTTTAACGCGTAACAATCATAAAATACAGATCAAAAGCAGTTTAACAGGCCACTTAAAATACCAACCCCTTCAATGTTAAGTGAATGTTATTTTTAAACCTAATACTAGCTATTACCCGCGAGTGGCTGCAAGTTCCGTGCAGACTATGATATAAATATTTAATTACCATAGGGGTGGGATAGTAAAAAATCATTCCTGAGTGTCCACACAGTTAAAAAATTACAAATAAAATATAAGACATAGTTCTTATTTTAGGAGGAATGTTCGCGGTTTTACACATAATCTTTAAAAGTTTCTGAGACACAACACCAACCTCTTGAAAAGAATAGATGCAATATTCTTTATTTGTAACCGACAGGTCTACTGGGGCCAGCTGATATTTTATAATAGTTCGTCAGCGCCTGATTCTTAATAAAACGATATTAGAGCAATTTGCTACTGTTAATTGTCAGGCGCATATGTCTTAGTTACATGATAATAAGGTTTATCCATATTACTAACTCTCGTGTATATACGTAATGCGGAGGTACTGTCGTTTTAAAGGTACACGCTGCACCCTGTGGTAAGGAGCGAGGCATATTCCCCTTCGCTCCCGCACTCCTTAGAGCTATGAACCAGATGAATATGAGTACGCTGTAAGCCGTAACCCGATACTTTGACAATCAGTGAAGTACACATAATGTAGAAAATATCTTTAACTATTTAAGCTATTTGATATATATGCAAGCAAAAAGCGTTTGAAATATTATTCAAAATAAATATACTGCTAAACGTTTTTTTTCGATTATTGTTAGGAGAGAAAAAGAGGCGATTTCTAGAAACCTGTGTAACATAATGACACTAACTGGCTATACATTAATATATAAAAATACGTTGTGGTCATATTGTGATAATAATCTTGAATCTGTGCTGATGTACATTAAAAATATATGATGTCATGCAAGTCATGTTGACTTTGACTGCGACAGATGTAATAGTGACAGTTGACAGTCTACAGAGTGCAGGAATCGCGATTTCTAAGAAATTTATAGTTTTCATACAAACACGACAATTATCATACTTTACTAGGTGAGAGATAACTACGATACTGGTTAGTCACACCTAGCGGTGCGTGTTATTGGCTTATCGAAGCTTATGATGTGAAAATAATCGAAAGTGAAGTGTTTTTTTGATGGGAGAGCGTCAACGGGTTGAAGATATGGCTACGACGAGCACCGCGGTCACTACCGTGCCTCCGCAACTACAGGAGGTAAATAATCTTACATATAACATCGTTATCTTCTGTATTTGATGTGTTAATACTTAATAGTATACGGTTTGAGATAAACGCGTGAATCGAACTAAGACTACATTTATACTCGGTTCAATGCTCATTCGAGAAACATTAGAGTAGGGAATCGGTGACTATGTGGGTTTACAAGACATTTCTAAAGGTTGCGAGCTCTTCTCGCGTTTTAAAAGTTAATTTCTCTAGCAATGCATTGCTTGGTGATATAAATGTGTTGGATCTGACTAGGGTAGTAGCTGGGCCCTTCTGTACCATGACACTAGGGGATCTGGGCGCAAATATAATTAAGGTAGAGAGTCATGCGGGCGATGACGCTAGGAAGTGGGGTCCGCCCTTCATCGAGGGCACACAGGACTCATACTACTTTATGTCAATCAACAGAAATAAGAAGAGTATTTGTGTGGATATGAAAAGTCAAGAAGGTAAGAAATATATAATTTATTGTTTATTCATTGATGTATATTAGTATATATAACAAATCTGATACAGTTGATGTAATTTTTACTAAATTTAATTAACAAGATAACACTGACAAATTCAGTATTTTTGTTTTCTTGACTGGTAGAAGATGAGGTTTTAAAATTGTGATGTCGATAAAATAATGTCTCTCATTATGGGGGATTGTGATAAACGAGACTGTAGCAGGCAGAGTCACAGTAATAAGCTAGTTTCTCATAGTTTGAATAAATTTAAGGCTCTATATTTATAATAGCCTAATACATCATTCATTTTTATTATGTTGTATGTTATTTTGTTAATTATAATGTTTCAGGGAAAGCTATAATTTATGATCTAGCAAGAAAATGTGATGTGGTGGTAGAAAACTTTCTACCGGGGAAGCTTGATAAATTGGGCGTTGGTTATGAAAAGTTAAGTGAAATCAACCCACAGTTGGTTTACTGCGCAATCACAGGGTTTGGGCCTGTAGGACCCTATTCTAAGAAACCTGGGTAAGCAAGAACTAATTCAAGATGGTTTGAATGTATTTCATTTCAATTAACGATTCTGTCATTAAAACAAATATGATTTTAGTTTATTTTTCATTACTATTCTAAGTTCATAATTATTTGTGAGAATTCAGGACATCAAAGTATAGTGTTATTTAACAAAAAATTTATACCATGCTAAAATTCTTGTACAAAACACTATACTCATAAGAAGGTGGTAATAGGTATATATGTTAGAATGAGGATGGTTTGATTGATGAGTTCCTGTATTTCATTGGAACGGTGTGAATGTTGGCTGACGTAAATTTGAGACAGTCTCTTTGGGTATACCTACTAGTGGTAAGCATCTGTAATTGACTTCAGATTGAACCTCTCTTCTATGTGGAGTTGATTATGTTCATGGGTCATCATCAGCTTTCATCAGTTCAATGCTGGACATAGGCCTCATCCAGTTACTTCCCGCCGGCCGGTGCAGAGTTCATGGGTGGCCTTAAAAAATTATATGATTGATTGTATGCTCTTTAGTTGTATCGATTTTGTAAAGGAAAATCAAATGATTCATAAAATTCTTGTAGTCTTGTCAACCGAAATAATTATCTTCTACAAATGTAATAACTTATCTTGGAAATTATGGACCTTTTATAATTTTGATATGAATTATACAAAGATTTTTTTTTGTAGCAATGTTGAAAGCCAGTTTTTGTTATATTTTACTCTATAGGTTGATTATTTCAGATATGATGTTATAGCAGCTGCTATGGGAGGTCTCTTGAACAACACCGGGGAGAAGGATGGTGGGCCAGTGAAGCCAGCAGTCGCCATTACTGACGTAACTACAGGACTTCACGCGTTTGGCGCAATCATGACGGCATTGTACTATCGCAAGAACACTGGCAAAGGACAAAAGATCGATTGTAATCTCCTCTCTACACAAATATCCAGTATGATAAACATTGCAAACATTTATCTCAATTGTGGCATCGAAGGCCAGCGTTGGGGAACGGCGCACGCGAATTTAGTTCCTTATCAAGCTTTCAAAGCAAAAGATGGGTACATCGTGATCGGCACAGGTTCGAATCCGCAATTCGCGGATCTGTGCAGATACATTAACAAAGAGGAATTGATCAATGACGAACGATTCATCGATAACTCGGCCCGGGTGACGAATAGAGATGCAATCATTAAGATTATCAGTGACGTCATTGCGACAAAAACTAAAAACGAGTGGTTCACACTCTTCAAAAATGCCTCGTTTCCGAACGGTCCCGTCAATACAATGAAAGATGTGTTTGAGGACGCGCATGTTAAAGAAATAGGAATAGTTCAAGAGCTGCAGCATCCTGTGGCTGGGTCTGTGAAGATTGTGAAGCCACCGACTTTATACAGTGAAGGAGGTAACGAGGCCCGATCAGCTCCACCCACGTTGGGTCAACACACCAGAGATGTGTTATCAAAATTTCTCGGATACCATGACGCCAAAATCAATGGGTTATATGAAAATAAAGTCGTGCGGTGATCGTCCCTTTTAAAAGCTATCTTACGAATTTATGGACTATTATATTATGAAAATAGATAAGGTTTATCTAAAAAAGTTATGTATACAAATAAAAGATTGCACAAGCATTTGGAATCGCAGTATAAACGTTAAATGTATGAATAAATTTTTTATCATTTATTGAATTTGTTTATTCCTTATCAACGTCAAACATTACGTTAGATAACCAGAAAAATATCTTATTTATTTCCATTTCGAGTAGCCGATTGCATACTTAAATAACAGTTACAGACTACCATATAAACATTTGTTTCCAAGATACATATATTTTAATGTAAATTGTTTGCTGATAAGTTGTTTTTTAATCATTTAACCACTTGTTTTTGCTTACGGCTCCACTCACGTGTACCTCGATTGACAGGGTGAAGAGAATATAATGGATTTTACCTAATTCATAAAATTAATACACATAGGCTATTAGGCTGAATATGGGTTGAAAGTTAGTAAACGTCTTTAAGACTATTCTGTAAAGATTGTAAAAAATAAAACAACGTAAGAACGCACAGTATACTACTGTAATTGCAATTTTGAAGACGCTTATTAAACTTGTAGACCCACATTAAAACTCAAGCAGTCGTACCCGGAACCCTCTGTGAGTTAGAACGATGTGGAATCTCTCCGCCACGAAGTTACGAACATCGTCTATAGAAAATGTTTATATTATAATGTTTAAATGATATAGTTATATATTACAAGGTAAAGCAATCGTGCTTCGCTACGGGACATAAAAATAGTCGCCATTTTTAAATAGTTTTCCAGTAGTTTCGGAGCCTATTCAATACAAACAAACAATCAAATCTTTCCTCTTTATAATATTAGTATAGACATACAATAATATTAAAATTATAATGTTCAGGAGCCTGTGGAGCGAGTCGCAGTGATAACGCTGCGGCCGACGCGCGCGCAGCCGCGTAAGAAAGTCGTTTGGACGGAGGACACCGTCGACAATGAGAACATGAACAAGAAGAAATCCAAATGTAAGGAAAATATTTAAACGCTTTCAGAGATGCTGGGCTAGGTTGTCAGACCGTGTGTTCGCGCGGACGTCTTAGGAAGCGAATAACAGTCTCCAGGAGATAGGTAACAGCATTTTCCTGTGTAACATCTCATAACACATCACTTACTGCGATAACCAACGCAGTTGCCAGGCGCCACGACTATTAATACAAACCCCTCTTAGGAGAGACCTATGTCCAGCAGTGGAATTCAAATTTAAATTTGTATTTGTAGCAAGGAAGAAAATTTTAAAGATATATCTTTACGGAATATTATTATCAAACTGTAAAGCAATGTAACACAAAAATAATCAATAATTTAAAAAAATCAACAAGTAAACCAATATTCATCATGAATGTATTTCTCCTTTCATGTGCCTATGAAAGAGAACACGCTACGCCAAAGGATAGAAATGATTTTATTGTGACTTTTGTGACTGAATTACAAATCGTTTTTAATTTGTTTGTCCAGGTTGTTGTATATACGAGAAGCCGCACCGTTTCGACGAGTCGGACTCGTCGGACAGCGATGACGAGTGCGAGCATTGCTTCGGACACGTGGAGCGACGGCGACAGCACCAGCACACCACCACCACCGATGTCCAGGTAGGCAGCCGCCTTAAGGATTATTTATTTGCCTTTGCCGACAATTCGCTTTCAAAAACAAAATATATGGCGAACTACATCTGGGAGGATATACTCTTGCGTCTAAGCCCTTCCAAAGTATATTTTACTGGAAAGCTGCTTCACGCTAGAAATTGGTGTGCCGATAGCATCTCTCCAAGGCAAACAATACTTGTTTTACCATTCCTGGCTTTCACCCAAAACCAAGGCTCTTCCAGCTTGGGTTTGGGCTCAACAACTGATAGCTTAAAGAGAATCAAGGCTTTAAATAGTCGAATAGAGGAAAATATTATGTATACAAGATGGTAAATACGTTTGTTCCCTCAGGACTCTACAACGGAGCCCACGGCAACAGTGACGCTACAACCACCAGAGAAGGCGCCCGCGCCGCCCGCCGACACCTAAATGACCTAAACGTACTTACAATTAAAATAATGCTTCCCCTTATAAGGCAGCGTCATAATGGAACGCGATTATACGACTATGCACAAAAGCAATACTAATTTGTATGATTTTTTACTCAGCCTTCGATTTCTATGCTTTTCAATGTTATATTATGTATATATGAAATTTACGGCAGTATGTAACAGTAAAGGCAGTGTTGTAAAGAAACCTACAAACTTAAGCATTATCTGTTAAGTTTTCAAAGGCTAATATATCTACCTACTAAGCTGCCCTTGGCTACGGACATCCGCTGTTAAGTAACGTAGCGATACTCGTATCATAATTGAAATTTAGTCGTAGTAATGTAAAAAAGGTTTTATTAATAATGATTGCAAACGTGCTTTGAACTTTTACGTGTGCGATTGTCGTGTAGTCGCGTTCAATCAGGACAAAGCCTTACTTCTTATGCCAACAAATGCTTCTGAAACTTCTATACAATTTGTGACATTAGCATATTACACACTTTCTATTGTACATGTAGTTCTAATAATAATTCCAATAATATTCATAGTACCGTAAAAACTACATCAATTTTTAAACAGACGGACGGAAAGACGAATCTACTATATTCTTGTTGCCACGTGCTTGTTACGCTATTTGTAACTACAATCCAATCATATTATGTAAGTTGTTGATACTTCTTTAGAATTATGCATGTTTTACTTACACAAGTTACACGATAAAAGGTTTCTCGGATTGTTATTTACATTACAGTTACATAGTCTTAAGGGGACATCTGTTTCTTACGTAAGATATTTGGAGCGGTGGGGTCTTGATTCTTATCCAATCTCAGATAGAAGACGGGATGGCTCGGATATCACTATTTTTCTACAAGAAACTGTAAAATTACGGATTAAATAAACCAAAATATGTTTATTTCCTAATATTGAACAATCTCACGTAAATTGTCGAGATATATCTCACTAGATCTTACCAACGCGGGAGGGAGAGTCGGAAAATTGCCAATAATCACTTAACGTAATTAATAGACGCTCCCTAAGGTATACTAGCACAACTATGATAATTATATGTATTAAGGTAGGTACCTAATTCTGTTCTCTTAAGAATTGCTTCCGTAACAATCTCCATCGATCGGATAGCCGTTTTTATATTTGAAAAGCAAAGGCTGGTAATTGGTTTTTGGTCTATTTTTAGGCATCTATAACTCGATTAAAGTTGATATCTTCAAACCAGAATATAGCAGTGTTTGATACCGCTTACCTATTTCATTTATTTTATTGTGTAAAATGAAAATTAGTGCAAATTAGGAATCCGAAAACCTTTATTGTGTTAACATTTTCTCATTCTGACTAACGCGGTTCACTTTATTTATTACAATAAATCTTATTTATAAGTTAATAATATTATAAAGTAATTAAATGTAATTAATGTTTAAGGAATGTTTTGACCTACTTACACGGATCCATCGATAGACGGAGATTTTCTGTCGGATCGTGTAAGAATTATGGTGGTTAAAGGTGTTATTAATACTATAAAACAGCGATGGGCAATCTTTTGGCAACGCGGGTAATAACTACATAATAGAAAGTCATATTCAAATTTAGTCTTAAAATAGAAATTTTGACAGCAAAACAAAAAAATACCGCTAAGAAAATTTGAAGATGAAAAATAAAATGGTCGTTCACTAATTTTAAGCGTGTTCTAGGAAGGTTCACGGGCCACTCGTGAAGTTCTAGGGAATCCCGCGTGCCGCGGGTTGCTGACCGCTGGTATAAAGTAATGAATTCTTGAAGCTTCCAATCGTAATTTTTACATCTAAACCTAGCAAAATTTAAAGTCAATCCCAGTAGTTAACATAACAGAACTATCGTCAAACTTAGAAGCATTCACCATTTGAAAACATCTCATACGAGTTGGTCTCTAACCCGTATTTTCTTTATTATTAAACTGCGTATATGGCCTTAGCCTTATACCTTATCCTTATTTTATAGTTGCTTCCCGCATTCAAAGGGAACACATTTGTGAAAACGAATCGACTTAATATTTAAATGCTCATGTGGAAAACATATAAGTATTATTATTGTTATATTTTGATACTACGTAACGGTGTGCCTAATGAGAATGGATTTTAGTAGTTAGCTAATAACTTGAAATAAATTTATAGTATGTGTAATATTCAATGAAATGTAATGCCTTTGATCGATGGGAGAGATGAGAGCAAGAAAATATTTTTGCGAAAAATACCCTTTGCAAATACTTCCAAAATTTTACTACATTTTTTTTAAGAGTGCCACTTGTGGTAAGATTATTATGTACAGACACTATTTTGGTGATAATTATGTCTCCATGGAAAATATATATGATCTCGAATCGCTTACCTATTTTATTGTAAGTTCAATTGGTTGGGTGCTTAAAATAAATAGCCCAAGACATTTGAGTCTGCTGTTAAATAAAATATCTAGTTTTGTCCCAGAGATTTAAAAATAATTATACATTAGTCATCTTTCCACTGCTGAGCCATTGCTGAATCAATAATGCCTCCTCCGACCATCGATCAGGGTAGAAGCTGAAATGCTGCTAAATATTCAGAAATAGTTGTGTCACAGAATTAAAATCATTTGAGCAAAGGAACCCTGAAAACACGATAAATGAAATGACGATATACATTGAATGTAGTGGTTACATACGAGTATGTAAAAAATATTTTTTTCTTGAATAAACCCGTCGGTATCTTGAACCTAATATCGCTCAAACACATTCGCGCTTCACCAACACATCACATTAATGTCAGCCAGGGGTGGTTTACTACTTTAAAAAAAACGGGGAGGTTGCGCTCTGCTGTTGGTGTTTACACCAGCAAAAGGGCGGGGCTTCTCTCATTAATTGACAACGCACACATTTACACGACTACCTGAATTAGATTAAAATGGGTAGGAACCATAGATAAAAAAATAAAGTGTTGCCACCATTGGGTCAATTGGGTTTAGAGATATAGATAATATCTATATTTATTTTATTACATATTTTTATTAGTAGCATTTCAGCGTATCAAATATCAAATGTTAATATTGTTGAACGTTCAAATTCTCCATTTCATGTTGTCGTTTATCAATATACGAAAAAATTAAATAAACCGAAATAGTATTGTTTTTATACAACCCTCCAGTTTTTGGTGACAAACAGGTTTTTGTGTGCCCATAACAAAAATAGCTTTAATGGCGAGGATTTTGACGAAATAAAAGAAAAATTAATTGGAAAAATTTATTGAGCTATCAACTAAAGTGGAATAACGTAATTCTTACCTATACAGTGCAAGCATCCAGATCCAACGAAAAAAAATTGCTATTAAAAACTGTGTTCAATGTATGATTTTTGGTACATGATTTTATTGGTTTTATCGAAATCTGACGATGCGTAGATCTTGCCCTGAATTCTATGAATGATTATTTAATTAATACATACTTAGCGCTCCTTTTAGCAGTGTATCCTGTTTTACTGGTACACGAGCTATGCATCATTTGCGAGCTATTAGTAACTGAACGCTAACCTGGTGGTCACGAAACATTTCTTTAAGCTTTATTTGTTTCGCGCAAGCGTCAGCGTTGTGTGTAAAAAACATTGTGTTGAATCTTATAAGGCTATGAAATTTTGATGCAAATTGTAGCCAAAATTTGTTCAACACTGACTGGTGCAGCGTCAAGCGATATTTTCATGGCCGAGCGGTAAGAGCAGTACGGTTGGTAAACTAAAGTAAGGTTGTTTATTGATCTATTCACTTTTCAAGAGAATTAAGTATCATTTTGTAAAAATGAATATCTTAGTTTGGTTATAAGGGCGTGCTTCGTACTAACGCTTTTACGGAATGGTTTTAACGCGCGTTGGGCGGCGGGTACAAGTCGCTGAAAACAGTAAATCAGTCTACTTCGTTCCCGACGTATTATAGCCAAATAAAACGTCGGGAACGAAGTAGATGAATAATGTAGCAAAGTATTGAAAAGTGTGAGCCCTTATATAGGAAAAGCGTACGCGGTGGATGTCTGCGTCAGGTCGCAGGCCCGTGATGGACACTACACCGTGCACCTAGTTTTAGCGTACATCAAATGGGTACGTTGTACAAAATTTAAGCGATCATTTACAACCAGCGTGTACAACAAGAACATACCATTTATTGTTTATTCACATTAGTTTAACAACACAGATCACCTATCTTCTACCATCACATGAAAACTCTGATATTAGTAAATACGTAAAATAACAAATACAAAGAGTAATACAAAAGTAGAACTACCAATAAAACTATCACTGTGTTGTTGAACTACTGGGAACAAATCTTTAAAATTAGTGAAAAATAAATGCATTCAATGCATTCACACGTATTGCTAATCATCAATAGTCATCTCTGTGTGATGTAATTACGATTTAAATATTCATATATCTACATAATTATCTTACAAGTTTATAAAATATGATTATGTAAAATATTCAATGAAATGCCCATCTCTTCCAGTAAACTAACTTTATATTAACAGTATCTAAACATTTGTTAAAATTGGTTAATAATACATGAGATAAAATTTAGCTTTCAATGTTTCATTAAGTAATATTCATCAGTGAACAGGTACATCATATTATAAACCAATCATATCCAACACACAGGCTTTCTACACTCATAGCCTCGCACTAGGATTGTCTCCTGTGTCCCGGGTGCCATGACACACAAAGACGAACACGCACACACCCAGACCCAGAACAGAAATCTAAATTAGTCTGTCTGGCTGGGAAACGAACGGTATGGTGGCCGCTCCACCACGCGGGTCGTCAAAACACATATAAATAAAAAATGCATTTGATTACACTGTCGGCGAAAATTTTATAAAAGCCTCTCACGGCCCTCGATTTTCACGATAAAAGCGGACCGGCCAACCGTGATGTTTGGTACTCGTAACACGGTGACAAGTCACGTGTGACGAGTATGATACTCGACTCACGGTGGGCTGGGAAATTACTATGACTTTGTACGTAATGAGCTAAATGATGACGACAACCGTGATCCGTGCAAAAGTCCACGCAATAAGGTACCGTGGGAAGCCAACATAACACATTAATAAGGTAAAGTTTGGTACAAAAACACGATTTCGTTTCTACTCGTTGTTCGTACCCTGTCTCGTGAGACATTAATTTTTAGAATTGTTTGTTTCTTTGTTGCTTCTATAAAGTCAAATCAAGATAATCTTAAATACAATAAAAACGATAATTTTAATTACCAAAAAAAAAGAAAGATAATTTTAGAACGCTACAAATAAATAGCATAATTCATGATGATTTTTTTAACCAACGAAACGAACCATAAGCCTGAATGGACATGGATAATACTCATTTTATAAACAATAAATATGATGAAAGAATGAAACGATTTGAGCTGTGTATAATAATTTTAAAAAATCAATTCAGTAATTTAAGATACATTATTATTTTAATACATACTAACAAGTGATGTATAACAAACTGGCAGTCCAATTACATACATAACTATTATTTATATTTTGTAATAGTGTTCTCACAATCGCGTAATACCAGTGTAGCAGCGGGGCGGTCTATTAACGTAATTTTAAATTTTAATTAAATTAAATTTTAATTAACGCAAGTCGACTACGCCGTATTACTTATTCACACATATTTATATATTCATTAACGCACGCACGCCCAACACATGTATACAACCATACGTGCACACGATACGCACACATGCATATGTACATGCATGTACATAGGGTCTAGGTCGTCGCCAAGCAGTCTTAGGGAAGGATATTCTATACATAGAGCAGTGACGATAGAATTATAATACCTGCCAAATGCTAAAAATTCAACGTGTAAAGCGTTTTTTGAATCTCTGGATGAGAGGTGTAGGTGATCCCCGTCCCTGCTGTCTATTGGCGACGCCTATGGTTTCTAACAGGCACATTATCATAACAATTTTCTTAAAAGATTTAACTTACTTGCAACTATTTCAAAATTACAAATCACTTTAATATTGACAATGACATAACTATTATCTGTAAGGCAAAAGTATATTGTAATTTAACATTAAGGTGGGAGAAATTCACTAAAACATTAACAATAACTACGTACTTTTCTTTTAGACACAAAATTACATAATTATGTTATATAGTTAATCGAAATAAAATTGATTAAAAACATGAATGCTTTACACATATTTATTATAAAGTAAATTAAGGAATAGTTTGAAGAACAGTTCACAAGATTTATTTTGTAAGATGATATATAATGATAAAATAAGACGAATAAAATAATAGCTAACACTGATATTGTAATAATATTTGATAGTAAACATTAAGTAAAATCTCGATTTTACTTTTCTAAGATAAATTGAGCTTGATTCTCAAAAAAAATGCCTTATATGGGTGCATAGGTGTTTAGTATATGAAAGAATTAAGAACTTCATAAGAATGACGTATTTTATACGAAACAGAGTATAACATGTTTCCATAAAGAACCCAATTTATAGCGGAATTATTTCTATCTCTCTTTTGTTGCCTATTATTTAGCGAGAAACACATACGTCGCTATTTTACCACATCATTCATGGAATCTGTGGCAGAAATATTGAAATTAAACGTTACAAATCTAAAAGAGTATTGAGTAAATAATTAAGATAGATAAAATAAGAAAAATCCGACAAAATCGTCCCTTTGCGGTGAAAAAACGCAACCGCTTTCTTCAAGTGACAGAAAATTTTAATAAACTGCTGAAAATAAGGAATTAAGTTAATCCAATTAGCATTGTAGTTCAATCGACTATAGAATCTTTAAATCTAAGGCGAAGTTAGTCACTACGTGTAATATCAGACTTTCTTCAACAGGTACGGTTGTTTATAGCAAAACTACAGAATGTCATAAGATGTCAACCGATGCTATGCACGCCATTATTAACAATGAACGTGTATTTTTTGTTTTGCCGATGAGTAGAAACTGCGGTTTTCATCTGCGCATTTTCCTGTAAAAGAAAACAAATATTTGATTGTTTTTTAATTGAAGCGGCAGACGAGCATGAAAGCTGCCTAAGTATGAATTGTAGGTATATTAAATTAACTTTATAGTCAGTTGAAATGTGTTACGCAAATATATCGCCTCTATTACGATATGTGCTTTTGCGTGGGAAGTTGACTAATTACTTATTATAGTAAGTTTATGACTTATTTTAAACTTTCAAAATAAGTGTCAGAAAGAACACCTAATCTCCTAAAAGTACGTAGGTAGTTTACTGATAAATTGTTATATTTTCTGGAATAAAATGTTCAATTATTAGGTCAAGTGAAATTAAAGCATTTTCCTTTAAAAAAAATCGGACAAAATTTTTTGTACTGTATTTGTATAACAGCAGTTTATGGATCATAAAAAAATCACATAACCTTTGTTAACCCAGAACATGATGTTAAGTTACCTATTAAGCGGTTTCTCCTTATACGTGACGGCTTTCCGCGGCCGCCGCGTCCGGCCCTCGGCCAGCTCGCTGCCGCTGCTGTCACTGTCGACGCTTTGTTGGCTGCCACGCTCTTGTTTAATGTCACGGTTGTCACGACTATCACGGTTGTCTTGCCTGCTATCACGGTTGTCGTGCTTGTTATCACGGTTCGTTGGTCTGCTATCCCGGCTATCTTGCCTATTATCACTGTTGTCGGGCTTGTTTTCACGGTTCGTTGGTCTACTGTCACGGAAATCGTGCCTATTATCACGGTTGTCGTGCGTATTATCACTATCATCGCGTCTATTGTCATGGTTGTCGTGCCTACTATCATTATTGTCGCGTCTATTCTCACGGTTGTCTTGTCTATGAGCGCTGTTGTCGCGATTGGCGTTTTTAATGTCACGATTTTCTTGTCTAATGTCACGGGTTGTTCGACTGTCACGCTTGCTGTCACGGCTCGCTCGGTTGTCTTGCTTGCTGATTTTCCTTGCGACACCCGCTGGCTCTCCGGAACCGCCCGCTTCCGATGGGATTGTATTATCACTGTAAACAATATTTAGATTGGTTTTTAATAATACGAATTTTGTTAGTGACGACACGACGAAGGAATATAAATTTAAGATGGCAATCCTTATGTGTTAATGTTACCATAGTCTTTAGAAATGTTCATGTATAAATTAATGTTTTAAATCATATGGAACTTAATTTTCTCTTTAATTCGATTTTTTATAATAAAAAGACAATACAAGCTTACTCATCAGGGCTTAATTTTGTCTCACGATTCAAAGTGACCTTTTCGTGAGTCATTTTTTAGGGACTGGTATCTAATTTCTTTCATAGTTGAGAAATATTCAGATTGTACTATTTTAGTACGTACATTATTTTTTATAATATTGAAGTAGCAAACGAGCATGCAATCCACCTAGTGGTAAGTGATCACTGCCGCCCATGGACATGAGTAAGTAACTTCATACAGAACGTAAGTTCTATCTAAGTCAAACACAGATGCGTTGCTACACCTGGGGACTGAGATGATCGCCTCATGTAAAAGTGTGCCGGCAACCACACCCTTTCATCGCAACGCAAGAAATGCTTCACGC